>JAVQJZ010158549.1:0-24565 GCA_036025355.1 Leiopotherapon unicolor
GCATGGCTCATCTGTATAATTACGTTACTGTGATAACTGTTCTGCTTTATTATTGGCATCACCTTCTATTTCTTTCCCCTACTGTGTTTTCCTTTGGCTTTATTAAGATGACAATTACAACATATGGGATTGTGGTCCTGAATCAATATAATGGAAAACAGAAACCTGTTTTCCTCACTCATCCATCTGCAGATATTACAAGCTACATTATCTCTTACTGTGAAGCACAGTGTTTGTTATCCCTGTGTGTGTCCAGCTGACTCATCTACATTAAATGGGATCTTTGTTCATGCAGTGATTTCTCGGTTTTGTTTTGTTTTTTTTATAAAGGTTACAACAACAGGTTGGATGGCGATCTGCAGCCAGCTGGAGCTGTCCTTTATCCAACCACCCCGACAGATTGTTTTTTTTTTTTTACTACTGGAAAATTGATACCCTCCTGTACCTTCATAAAATGGTCATTTCATTCAGCCTGTATGATGCATAACCGGTAACAAAACGGAACAAAAGCAACTGCTGCTTTCTTTCATCAGGCTGTATGCCACTTACACATGAGAGAGGCAGCTGTGGTACTTTTATTTTCTACAATTTACTGCTTTCCCTGATTTTCCTGACACACCAGCCCCCCCTTTATTCAAGCCGTGGTCCTCTTTGCGGTTTCTGTACAGTATCTTACAGAAGATTCATCCTCCTCTCCTGCATTATCGGGTCTTTGCCGCCTGAGGTATTCACTTAGTGGCTCATCTTCAGGGGGGGCATCTCCCTAACGTATTCCTGGATCTCGGATGTGGCTCTCACGCTCACCAGTGCTCGGCCTCCCTCGCTCCATCTGGTTTACAATCTTAAGGTGCTGGACTTGGGATGAACCCGCCCTGTAGTAATATTCTTACACACCTGTGCAGTAACACCCCACTACTGCACATCTAACTGGGTGAGGCTGTTTATATAAATACAGTTTCTTCTTATTACTGCTATTACTATTTATTGCACATATTGTTTAGAATATTTAATCTGTCTTTAATTCTTATTTTTGACAGTGAAACTTTCCCACTGTGGGATCAATAAAAGATGATCTGATCTTATCTTTTCTTATCTTATACATGCATTGTGAGGTGCTATCAGTTGGCTTTTATCTTCTCCTTTGACCACCTTATTATACCATAAACAGTGATGCACTGAATAAACAAAGCCATCAAATAAATGCAGTGCGGGAAAATGTACAATATTTTTCTCTGAATTGTAGTATTGTACGTAGTATAAAAGTATGAAGTGGTGTTCTAAATGGTGTATTGGACTTGAGCGTGATTCCCAAACATCATTGTGGTGTAACGACATGTTCTGTAAATAGTGAGCACGCATATTATTTATTTGTCAAGGGCAAATCTGACAAGCAACCTTTGAATAATTGCGCAGTTTCCATCAATACAAATGTTTCTCCACTGCCCCGATAGGACATGAAAGCTAACATTCAACCCGATGTATCATGACATCAAACATAACATGAAGCCCCTAAAGAAAAAGATGCCCACCTTGCGCTCGTCATGGGCTCTTTGTAAAAATAAATGCATAGCTCTCTTCTAACATAATGGTCAAAGCGGCAACAAAAGGCCTTTTGAAGCACTCAAACATGTGTGCTCAACATTTAATCGCAGAAAAATAAATGCCCAGTGAATGTTTTACTAAGAATAATTGAGGGAAAATGAAGGCTATTACAGCACCGTGCAGGGAGAAAAAAAAGAAAAAAAGAATAGTATGAATGCCCAAGGACAGGTTATGGTGTCCCTGCTATCTCCTAGATTGATAGCTGTAAAATCCTGGATCCGTTCACCACGCAATCATCATGGGAGCTCGTTTACACAAACAAATCTGAAAACAGCATCTGAGAATATCCTAATGGCTCATGCTTGCAGGGCCCACACAGGTCAAATCGATGGGATGCTTTGGCTTTGAACACTCTTCTAATGTATTGCCAAGGGTTTTCCCATGTCACCCAATTTACAAGTTGTGAGATTTGTACGCGCCGATAAGAAGCAGAAGCTCAAACTTTTGATTTTCTCACACTTGCACATTTCCAAAATGCTCCTCAATAGTGTGGTAAGAGCAAATAAAGCGCTGAAACATATGTTTCTTTTGTGTGTGTTGGGTGTATTATCGACATGTCCACTTACTGTAGTTACTGTAAATTATGAAACAACTGTGCACAATCTGTACATCTGCATTACAGATTGTGCACAGTTGCACAATCTCATTTTCCGCCCTGTGGGCAGTAAAGTAAGTGCCGGATCTCAAAACTGATTCCAGCAAAACGTCTCTGGAGACTTTAACTGTGTCATTTGCATATATTTGGCCTTAACAGACCCTTTCCTCTATGATTATCAAGCAAAAAAAAAAAAAAAAAAAAGTTTAGCAATATAGGTATAAGGCCAATCATAGACTACTGTGAACCATCATCTCTGATCATGCAGCACGATTATGAAAGACTATCAAGTAGAAATTTTAAAGTAGGAAGAGTAAAGGAGAATTATTAAAACTGCGCAGTCAAAATTCAACTTTCTTTTTTTCCCATCAAAGCTACAGTGCCATCAGATTTCACAATACGTTCAGCAGTGCTCACTTGACCGTTGTAAAAGTGAGTGTTTTAACTGCTGTTGGTAATCTCTACGTGGGAGAAAATCTATTTCTCAGACATCAGCGTGAACCTTTCCTCCGCCTGACTAAACAAACATCACTCGCTGAGCTGTCACCCGTCTTTGCTTTTGATTTTTCAAACCGGGGGAAAAAAAACATCGGGGTGTTTTTCATTTAAACCATTTGTCAAAATCGCTTAATGAAGACATCTGAGGGGAAAGATAGGCCACGCCGTTGCAGGATCGTATGTCATTTTAACACCTAGAGTCATTTAAATAATTAATAACAAGGGGTTTTTTTTCCAGTAGTGATTTTTTAGAAAATATGACTTCATTAAAAATATATTAAAGCTGCTGTAGATGGTTTTTGACCACTAAGGAGCAGCAAGAGTCCAAAACAAACTCATGGCAGCACAACTTGATGTATCATTTATCAAGTTTATGGCTCACCTGTTACCAGACAACTGCCTACTGACATATTTAGTAGAAACAAACGACACAGGCATTACACTGGACTTCTTTTTGGGCCCAGTAGCTGCTGGTTGTGTCCCTGGTTTGGTGTGTCCACCCCAGAGAAAAATACCTGGATCTTCGGCCTGCTAAATATTTAACAGTGATCAGCGGCTACTTGTTTTATTCATTGTCAGGCAGGTAGCATGCAGCTTTTATTGGGACCCTGTATGAGTTTTATATGGGGGCTTTAACTGACTAATGTGTGTCGACCAGACTGCTGATTCTCACCGGTATAACTATATATTCAATTAAAGGGTGTTGTGTGAGTCATACAACATAAACAATGACTTTTTCTCCCTGTTGTGGTCAAAAAGATGGTACCACATACTCGAGGCTGGGAACGGAGAGGCTCAGGAAGAGCTTTTTCTTCCTCAAGCCACAAGGGTTGAAGAAAAATGCCTAAGAACTGCATTATAGATTATAGAATATATGATAAATATAGAATTGTTTGACTCACCTTATTATTCAAGGAAATGACTAACATAATTTTTTAAAGAATAGTTTTCTTTTTACACTTTTACTGTATAATGCAAAGAGATAATGCATGTGACTGTGAATATACTCAGTATTATTATATGTGGCACTTGAACTTTCTTGGGTTTGCTTGAATGACAGAAAACTTGGACTACCACCATTATCGTGTTCTGCTCCACCCATACCTCCAACCAGTTAATTGACAGGTTAATATCATCAGGTTAATATTTTGTGTCTGACATGAACTCATTTGCCAGCCTCTTTTTTTTTGTTTGGCTTAATGATTAAGAAACAAAAAGCTCTAATTCAAAGTATTTTGTAGTGATTATTAATTTAAAGGACCAATTTGAAGGACTTGGGTGGAGACTACAAGCAGCTGATCAGCCCTCCCATCATCCCTCTGTCCAAATGTGTAGGAGGACCTACAAAATTAAAAAATAAAACAGCATAATGTCCAATATTATATTCCAATCCTGCCAATAGATCCCCCTAAAATACAACTCACTGGGTGTTTAATTTACGATATGTGTATTTCAACTATTTATGAGCTTGTATTGATTCATAAAAGCTTTGTTATATGTACAGAGGCGGGGCGTCTCTGTAGACACCGTTGCTGGTTATTTGTCATTGTAGTCCCTTCAGTAGTCTCAGTAGGACAGTCCAGACTTGTTTGTTTGGGAGTCTGGGAGCTGCCATCAATTCACTGACATTAGTACAGTGCTAAAGACACTGTTGATGGCTTTTTAAAGCAGTGCCAAACTCTAAAAGTGTTGCCAATATAATAAAAAGCACCAATCTGATGCATTACCACACTTATAATTAATATAATTAAACACCCAGCATTATTTTTTTAGAGCACTTCACTCTCAACAGTCAATTATTTTGAAGTTACTCCTTACATATGCAGCATCCGTGAATTGAAACAGCCTTCCTGACTGGGCTTTAAGTATTATATACATTTCTAACATGAGAGAAAATATATCAGTAGTAAGTGCTGCCATCAGTGACGCCCACCCCCAGTCCTTCCTGCAAGAGGGAAATTTGCTCAGTGATGAAATATTCATAGAAATCTTAAGGATTCAACTTATGAAGTAATTTTCTATACTTCATTTCAAGTGTGTCTTGAATTTGTAGATGCTTTGAAGTGAGTGCTTTTTCTATTTGTATGTGTTGAGAGAGCGACAGAGCGCACACATGCACACGTGGTACTTGAGGGTCTCTCAGCGCTCCCCGTTGGCTCCTCGGTGTCACTCATTTCCCTTGCTCTGCGAGTTTTCTCTTCCCCCGCGGACCCTCAAGGATCCAAAAAACCTGTGGTTTATGTACACTTCATATCTCAGCTGCAGTCGTCTAAGGGGGACCTGGACTGTTATCCCAGCAGAGAACAACACATCATTTTCTCCTGTCAAGCCTTCTGTTAGGCCCCATCACAGAGAGCAGGCACTCAGGATCCATGATATTATTAGTCTCCCAGGGAAGGTTGTTCATTCAATTTTCCCCACAACATTGCACTGTAGCAAGGTCCTTCAGCACGGAGAGGGGAGGGAAAAAAAAGTGAGAAATAGGAGATAGTGGCGAAGCACAGCTTGTGTTAATCTCCGTGTTGAGAGGTATAGCTCGAAAACAAGGTGATCCAGTATCCGCGATCTTTACAGACCATCTGCGCAAAACGTATGAAATACTTTCTCCAATTACTTTTTTTTAACAGAGTCCCATATCCAACGATGTCCGTGGGTTTGATGAAGGCATATTGTACTCACGCTTTGAGTGCCACCCTGTGTGATCAATGGAAGTCTGTGATCATGGTCAGAGAGATGCTCCAGGCTGATACTTGATACAAATATTTGCACCTCTATTGAAGCGGGAGATGTTGCCCATTAACTTCAATAAAAAAAAAATTAAAAAACGAGAGGGACTGAATTTTTTTTTCTTTCCAACATACTCCAGGTCCAATCTGAGGCATCTGGAGCATTCGGTGGGGGAAAAAAAGGCGTTTCTGCTGTATTTTCAACAGGGCTGCACAGTTCAATCCCACTCTCACTTTCAAAGCCTGAAGCTTAATCCCCTCACCGGCGAAGGCGTTTGTTTGAGGATCGCCCTCACCGCTGGCGCCCGCCTCTCCGTCCTTGCTATGCCCTCCAAAGGCGTCCTGGCAGATCTTCACTCAGGATTCCTCTTTAAAAAAGAAGCCTTCTCACCCTACATCGCCCCTCACTCATCTTTAAATTTATTTCCCTTGATCGCTCGGACTACAGCTTTTGTTTTGTTGTGGTATCCTGTGAAACGGACTGCTAAATGTTGACTTTTCACGGCGAAATGTCAGCGTAGACAAAGAGCCACCTTAGTTTGCTCACTCTGTTAATGATGAGTTGTAATATAGCTCGCAGGGTGTGTTCAGACATGCAGACACAGAAGACGGTATATCGCTACTGTACATTAGGGTGGCAGTAAATAGTTTTACTTTGATGAACTTCTGGCCTTTACAATAAACTGCAAGCTATTATTAAAGGCCACCGTCCAATAAGGAATGATGGCACTCTTCTTAGCGGGGAGAAGTTATTGAATAGAGTGAAAAGACAACTAAATTAAATTGACCTTTAAATGTTTTTAAGACAGCAGAGAAGAGATGACGACAATGAAAAATCCAAAATAAGCATGTATTTATGATTTCTCTTCATACAGAGCTGCCCATTTGACCCATTTTATAAGATAGAGTGACAAGTTAATCACAGTTAAAGGTTTAAAACTATAAATCTATGGTACATAAAAAAGAAATATTCTGCCATAAGGTTAAAACGATCTCATTGCCCTGGATAACTATTCATAAGGTGGACTAAAAATGAAGACGACAGCTTCATTATACGTTAAAAAGGATTCATTTGCTACACTGGTGTTTATTTCAGTATTGTTTAGATTAAGCTGCGATTATATTATCAGCAATTGATAGAGTTGCCTTCAGTACTGACATGAGATTGTCTGTATTTTAGACCAACATACCTTAAAGAAGTCAGTATTTGCGTAAAAGTTCCAATTGAGGTCAGTTTTATATTTTCCCCACCAAAACACATATTTCTTGCAGATATGTGTCATGGTCATTTATTTAGCAAATCATTAAAGTGAAAGTTCTCACCTGATCACTTTTGGGATTTTTTTTTGTCTTTGTCCTGTTTCAGATGTCTGTCCTGCTGATAGCTAGAATAACGATAGTCAGCACTTGCTGGAATATTTTTCATTCCCGTTTCCGTGATCACAAGTAACCCTTCCTTGTTTCAGTGCGCATCATCAGTGACTTCATTACCAGCGCTTGGGCAAGTGTTATAAATCTCATCTGAGCTGTCCACCAATCCCAACTGGCGGATATGACTGTTATCCTTTGAGAAATTTCCCTGATGCCTAACGAGGCATTAAAGCTGCCGCGGTCGCCCTCCGAAAGAAAGTAGGGCTCAGAGAGAGGAATAATATCCTCATTCAAATTTGACACACTTGAAGTAAAATGCTGACCATTTTGAAGTCATGAAAGTGGGAAGTGGGTGAGGGAGACAGTCTTACAAATTATTTTCACTCCTATTCAGCAGTTTCGGACCAAACGGGTATTAGACAGGGGACTTTTCTATTAGATTTAAGCCGAGCTCCTCACCAGCCTGCCGAGAGAAATCCCCCAATGGTCTGCGGAATCAAGGAAAATAATCTCAATCCTTGCATCATTTTTCATCACTTTCCACAGCTAAGAGCAGGCATCCAGAATTTTTTTTTTCAAGCTGTGCATATGAAATAAGAAACAATCCAAATGTAAATTAAACTATCGGCGTGTAGATCTCTCCTCGCGACTTATTATGATTCGAAAGGCACGAATAGCAGACGCAGCTTTTTCGCCAAACTTTCGCTCTTCTATATTTAGTTGACCACTTTTCTCGAGGTTTTTAAAATGAGCAGTAAAGACAAAGTAAACTTTCTTTTTTTTCTTGTGCGTGTCGACAGGCTGGATAATATGAGTTTCTAATTCTTGAAAATCTGGGCTGACTCACACACACTATAGGGGATAGAGCAGGAGAGGAAAGAGGAGAGCTGCCAGTGATTGATCGCTGAGCTGTCAAGCGGAGCTGAGGAAAAGGGGGGTGGTGGTGGTGGAGGGGGGGTTGGAAAAGCTGGGATTTGAGAATATGCCAATAACTCATTTCCAAAGAAATAAACATCAGTTGCATTTACAGAAAATCTGAGATGCAACGGAAAGGAAAACATGCTCATTTTGATCTACAAATGCCTGACAACTCCCACACTGCACGAGGCAGTCAAGTCATAAAATAACTATTTCTGGCGTGATGAAGGCACATGTGCTAAAGAGAACTACACCTCTAAAATGTGGGAACAAATATTGTTTTTCTTCATTTCTTTTTTTTTTTTTTTTTTTACAACATCTGGATTATGCAAATGCTGATGCAGATGGAGCATATATGACTCCCAGATAACACGTTACACATTAAACATTAATAGCAGGTTGCACTTACTAGGGTGATGTGGGCTTGACAGCTTCAGGATGCGACAATAAGGGATGCCTCTAGGGTTGTAATATTATTCATATTCAGGCAGAAAGCATATATTTTTCACACCTGAGGGCTCTCAGCGAGGAACATGTAAATACGTGGACCAATGCCCCCGAGGGATGGGAAGATAAGCCTAACCGAGTACTAGCAGGTACAATCGGTTTAATTTTAAGTGACTAATTCCACCTGTAAGTTTGTTTCAGATAGTTTAGAGTTGACACTTGTTTGTCAATGCTACTTAATAAATACTAAAATGTCTATATGAATACAGCTAGCTGTCCATTAGAATAGCTGTGCAAAGCTCTCTTTGCTTATTAGGTACCTTGCTGAAAGTTCGATGAGTATGTCGATAACACTCTAGTGTGTATGAAGGTTCATCTCAGAGCCTGGTGGGTTAGCCATGACTGTGTGTCTGGAGCTAAAATAATTCACCAACAGCTCACTTATTCACGCAGTATCCTGCATTTGTTTGAGCCATACAAAAAGTGAAATATTAGAACAGTTTTGTGGGCGAAAGTGTGCCAGGCTATTTTTGCAAATTCGCCACAGAGGACACTTCTCCCCCCTTAAACTGTGTCTTGTTGTTTTAAGGTTTCGGTTTTTAAATAAAATAAGAGATAATGTGCAAATCTGATCTGTTACCTTCAGACATAACCCGAGAAGTTGTTTCTCCTGTTAAAAGTCTTTGTGCCAAGCCATGCTAACTGGCTCTTGGCTGTAACTTCATATTTGCTGTGCTGACACAAGTGGCATCAATCTTCTCATCTAACTTTCAGGAACAAAGAAAACTATAAATAACTTAATACATATACAGTATTTCCGGAGTTCATGGAGTTAACCTGGCCCAAAACTCTGAGCATTAAACTGTAACAGTATGAGAAGCAGGTTTCCGAAGTTGGTCCCCGGATTTTTCTTATTCCTTCTTTTATTTATCCCTGCATTTCCCTCGTTCTCTCTCTGGTGATCCCACTGACTTTTGGGTTGTTTGTCTTGCAGCAATCTGAGAATCAGAGCCGGTGCTCAGCGAAGCAGCTCAGTGTCTGCCCGGTATCAGAGGCAACCATGTGGCTCCCAGAAACCTTGTCTCACACAACAACAGTTTTGTTTATGCTTGGGCAGAGTCTCGACACCATTCTGTAAAATAGGATTATGCAATCCTACAGGTAGTGAGGAATGTTCTCCATCTGCTAACCTCAACTGCGCCATCAAATTCTCCCAGACAAGAAGCGGGAACAGATCTAATTATTGTTTAAACAAACTAAATCCTTGCACCACAGACAGTCAGATATTATATAAAATTGAAAGAGCTGGAAGCATTTAGTTAATGTTGGGTTCATCTTTTGATGTAATCATATGACAGTGTTTGAGACTGCTAATCTGTGGTAATCTGAAGAAACGTGCCTGCACCTCTACAAACTAAAGAATTGCAACAAACTACACAACAAGTTTATTTTACTCTAATAGGGCCAATTCCCCAAAAGATAAAAGTAATCAGACTACCTACAATCACACTCTGGACCTAGCAGTTTTCTGCTTTTAATCCAGCCTCAGCCAAGGTAAAATCTTTCTTTCAGAGAGTTTAGATAAAACTACAGCTGCAGACGCTGGTTTTGTGTATAAGGTGAAGCGATATTTGACATTACCGCAGGAAGGAAGCAAATTATATCACTGAAGGTCAGAAAAAAACTAGAATTTAGCTGCTGTTAAGTTACTCTTTAAAGATTTTCTAAGAGTTGGAAGAAAGTCAATGGGACTTGCTTGAGGTTCGTGAAGACGTTTCACCTCCCCTCCGTGAGGTTTCTTCAGTTAAAAATGACCATGACCTGGATGACTGCGAATCTTCAGACATACTGCTACTCTGTAAAGAGTTGTTCGCTATTAAAGATACATACTAAGACTGGATATTGAAGAAATTCTATTTCTTATATCAGTATAAATGACACAAATGCTTAAAATTTAATTAAACATTTAATAAATGTGTTTAAAGGTGCCTTTAAATAGTATACATGTAATGAAATGACTATTTGTGTTTTTACATATGCACAAATATTATCATAAGCCAGTATTTACTACCACCAGGACTGTCTTTGACAAAGGTGTTGCAAAGCTGAAACCTGGCAACAGGAAAGAAACAAAAACATTCTGTTTATCACTTTGAAGGAGATCATATTACAGCAAGCAAATAACAGATAATATTTATTACTGCGTCCTGGAAATGTGTGCTGTATTTACAGTAACGCCAGACGAAACATCTGCACCGAGATCGTGTTTGTCTCGCACGGTGAAAGGCTGCCACGGAGGAGGGCGTCTACTCCTGGCTATACACGAGCCAACTTAAGTACACTGCGGTGGAAAAACACAGATATGTATTACAGTTTGATAGCATTTCATATTCAGCAAGACACTAGGCTTGGATAACACAGCGATACTGACACACGGGTCAGTTTACATTCTGAATTTCCTCAACCGCAGTGAATGATATCAAAGTGGAAATAGATTGCATTTGACTTGAAAGAGGAAAAGTTCTGAGCCTTAATTCCTCAGAGGAAATAAATAACTGTATTTTTATCCATTTCATTTCGCCTTTAAAGGCCCTTTCCATTTCCCTCTGGAGGAAGAACAAAACGTGTCAAATATGATTTGTTGATGTGTTCCCGCATTTCATCCTTTAAACCTTCACAGCGCATACGTCTTGGAGCCTTCAGACTTTATCTGAATTGACAACATGGTGAGCATTACCAAATATAAAGACCATTCACGGTCCGTAAAAAAACGGCACAACAATGCGACCTGTTGAATGTTGGCATTTATGCCTTTGCCACATGATTACTCAGGCAATTTCTTGGCTTTGATCATGCTTGGAGTTCGACAGAGTGCGCGGCGAGAGCGCCGGGTAATGGAAATGTCAGAAACGGCGAGGAATGAGGGGCGCAGATACAGTACGTTTGATTCAGACCAGTTCGCTCAGATGGCTTTGTTACTGTATCTCCTCCACTCCCACACAACATCACTGCATAAACCCGATAGTCCTCTGAGTCAGAGTTGATGTAAACAACAAGAGAGCTTCGTGTCCAGCCAGAGCCGAGCGGGAGAATGGATATCAACCCTGCGACATGTGATTTGCATAGACAGCACAGAGGGATTAGGGTATGATCTGTGGCGTCTCAGGAATAAAAAAAATAAATAAATACATTTTTTTAAAAAAGGAAAAAAAAAATGTGTTGCCGTAATTCATGAGCACCCCGAGCCCTCAGATTTGTTTTCATATGATTCCAACCAGCAAATCCCGATCAGACAGTTATCCTGATAGGAGAAAAACACCCCAGCTCCGCATTTAAATATTTGCGCTCCCAACTTTTATCAATGACAGACAGACAACGGCACGTCAGGCGAGCATCATTTGGTATTATGTTCTCCTCTGCGTCGTATCTGTGAAGGCCGCGTCGCAAAACAAACAGGTCTCTCAATTCCTTTTTTTGGCCTGTTTTTTTTTTTATATATATATTTTAATTCCCTGTTGCTGCCCTCTGACAGGCCTGCAGGGAAGTCTTTTTTTTTTTTTTTATTTTGTAGGAGGAAGATGTAGTGTCTATCTGCCTGAGTGTATTTTTAAAGGCGCGGGCGAAGGCTGACATTATACCTGCCGCGCTCGCTGAAGGGGAATCCCCAGTGGCACCTTGTCGAGCAGCCATGTCAATTGTTTGTTTGCATACCGGATGGCCCCGGGCACTGTTTTTTTTTTTTTTCCCAGAGAGTAAGCGGCCGATCACTTTCCCGCGGACCCATCAGGAAATCTGAACGGGCAAAACCGATGGAGAATTCGCCCGTATGCGTTAGCTGTCGTTAAAGGTAAAGAAGTACACGCCGACAGCAGAGAAAGGCTGAAATAAGGATGAGGACGCAGAAAGTAGCGCCGCTTCTTTCAAACACATTCAGCTTCGACCTGTGGTGCATTTGGAGGTTTATTAGTGGAAAGAACGGACACTTCATCCTACACAGAGTTTATTATGATCTACTGTTCCACCGCACATCGGAGAAAAGTTGCCAGGTATCTTGCTTAGCGATGTTACTGCCCTTGATCTCGACTGAAAAAGGTGACGCGGAGATGAAAAGCAACTTGTCATAGAGCTTTTACTTTATTGTTGCCGCTGATAAGGTCAAAAGATTGCGAAAACCTGAACATGAAAAGAACTCCCATCCTTTAATATGTTAATAAACTATTTTCAATTAGTGTTTACCCTGAAGCTTGAAAGCTAAAACTTTCCAAAAGGGTTGAAAAGGATGATAAGTGCGAGTTTGCAAAGTGATTATTAGCTCGGGAAGTAAGCAGCAAGGACTCGGCAGTAAATGCGAGTCGCCAAATCAATCGACACTTTTTTTCCCTTTTTTTATTTCCGTCTGGTTTCTGAATGAAAGGGCTTTTTGAAAATCAGTGATAGCGTTTAAAAAAAAAAAGAAAAGGAAAAGAAAAGACCAGATATGCAGCGGACAGACGTAATAACACTTTCCGCATTAGCCTTTTTTTGTGCCTCGGAGAAGTTCCAATTGAGCTCTTTGTGAATTTAATCAAAACTTTAATGCGACCCCGTTCCATTTCATGACGAACCAAAGAAGGAAAATATTAACATCTGTCTAACTGCAACACCATCACGCCTCTCTGGTACTAAACACACTCCTCAGATGATACTTACAAGACGTACAGTGATTCATTTGTGTGTTTTTTTTCCCTTCAGGTTACACATACTGACCCCCTGTTTTCTTGTTTGCGTTGCAGTAAATTGAATCTCCTGGGTCGCCCGACTGCATCTAGGCCACTCATACTGACTTTGAGGAACAGCGGAGTGCATTTGATTGATTCCCCCATGACAAGAAATATTATTCCGCCACGACACCGGTAGCAAAACTGGGCCTTGGCCGTGCAAACTAAATATATACATACTTACAAATAAGCAGGCTGCGCGCTGACACTTGTGAAATATCCTGTAAGATTGTGTAAAAATTAAAGTACCCGCCAGGACCCGGATAAAAATCTAAGCTCCCATAAAATGTGCCACGCGTGTATGATACATGACAGCCTGTCTCTCCTTTTGTTGCCGCATGTTGTAAATATATTCTGCATATGCGGTAAGTAAACCAATTTACATGTCTTGCACAGTGCTTGCATTTTTTTTCCCCTTTTCTTTGCACAGCTCCAGGGAGAGTGCTATATGGTTGGTCCACCGGGCTGCCAGCTACCGTCTCCCTCGGGATAAATCCCAGTGCATCTCGTCTCAAAACGCTACTTAGATGGGCCCCGTGGGACGCGAGCCTCTGAGGGGCCCTGTCTGCGGGAGGAAACACCCGCTTTTCTTTTTGCTTGGCTGCATTTGAGTGGGAAGAAAAATGACAACCTGGATCCGGTCTTTTCCCGCAGCATGCCTCTTATATGCCCAGATTTCGATGCTTTAAGCGTTATATTTCATATTTCAGTCTTCTTTCCAGTTTGAGATGTGAGAATCTACTTGCATGTTTTCTTTTTGGACAGTGTAAAATTTCATGCAAATGCAACTTGGATGCAAAAAGTAGATTTTAGTCTGTTTTACACAAATGGCCTGAAGTATATCCCATCACATGAGACACAAGATGATATTAAGATTTCACAAGTAAAACCGCAAACAATAAGACTATTTGACAATTTAAAAAAATATTACCTGCAAGAGTGTGGTGGGCAGATTCATGACAACCACATGTTTAGAAGAATACAGCTGAATTTTTTCTTGCCCTAGAGATGGAAGGAAACTCTGCCCCCACATAATGTCAAATTATTTTTTTAATTCATTTTTGTTTCCCAAAACTTCAAATTATTCCTTGTTTTTTGCTCTGTGGCACTCAAAGTCCCTAAAATGCATGAGTGCATGTGATGTTGTCAATTAAACCTGCAATAAATTATTTTTTTAGTCAGCTGGGGCAGTGTAAATGAGCTGTGAATACACTATTGCCAAATTATCGCCATTTAAGTTGACACTGCAAACTTGTCAGACAATAGTTATTTATTTGAGTCCAAGAGAGCAACATTAACATTCATTTGGAAGCATGTCCAGTGTCAAATCTCCTTTAAGTTCTGTTTTTAGTCCCCACCAACTATTACACTACACCACTATTTCTTCAGCTGCCAGATTTTACACTGTGCCGCTAACGCTGCCTCGTCTCCTGTGCAGATATTGCACAATGGGGTTTTATGACCTAGCCGCTGAATCCTGTGCCATGAGAGCGGTGAAACTGAATGAAAAGAGAAATGTTGCAGCCCTTAAAACAAAAGCATTGTGCAGAGAAAAGCTTAAAAGCGAAAAGGGAAGTGCAGAGTCAGGTGATTATTCTTATCAGTGTTGGTCATTTGATCCAGAGTTTCAATTACAAATCAAATGATAAATGATCAATATACTGATTAGAACCACTTCAATGGCATAAATATGTGAAAATCAAGAAAGGTGAGATGATCCACAACGTGTTAACAATATAAGTAAATTCTGGCTTTCAAAGTTACCCTGATTTTCTTTCTTTAATGTATATTCCTTTTTTTTGTTGTTGTTTTTAATGCCGACAGCGCAGTCGCAATTATTCAAAGCATCGACTTTCTCCCCTTGCCTACTGATGCTCGGCACTCATCTCCGCAGTTCAGTTGCTCGATATCTCCCGAGATAATTTGATGGGAAACGTATTTCATTTACACATCATACCACACTGGCTGTAATTAATTGTTCTTCTGTTGGGTGTACAATAGTTCACTGACTCCTTGTGTGACTACAGGCTATTTATTGTTCCGTGATGTACGGTGCCACGCTGAAACAGGCAACAGATGCTGCTGTCACCTAAAACGTCCACCTTGATGACTCGGAAACAAAGAATCCCGGGAATGAATAAACAGGGGAACCTGCACTAAAGCCTTCACATCATCACGACAGGGGAGCCTCTTCTGTGAAACTCTTTAAATCCCTCTGATTATATTTGTATTTGGCAGCTCATCTATATCAAACTAAAGCGCAGTGAAATCTTAAATGGGCGTATGCTCGTTTCTGAAACCCCTGTTTTGATCTTTCCCATCTGTCGGAGCCACATATCTGGAACAAACTAGCCGGAAACTTGAAGTCTGACACTCCAACTCTCAGTTCTTTTAAGTCTCGGCTTAAAACTTTTCTGCATTTTATCAATGAAGCTAAAATTGGGAAAATTTATTCAGATCTTGCACGACACTGTCATTTTAATTCTACTGTTTTCCCATTTTGTTTTGAAGCTTATATTTCTTTTTTCATATCATTTCATATCCCTCCTTATTAAATCTTATTTCTGCTTGTTTATATCTCCTTGTTTTTCTTTTATATCCTTTCTTAATGCCTTTCTGACTTATGTAAAGCAATTTAAACTGCCTTGTTGTTGTTGCCGCTGCTATACAAATAAATTTGCCTTGCGATGAATCTCATTTGCTTAAAAAAAGAAGAAAAAAAAAACTGTAGGAATTTCATACAGTAATTTCCCAGACTGTAAAGACCTGTGCTCTATAGCAATTAGCATATTTATGTTTCTAACAATATTAAAGTTTTAGGCTTAAATGAGAAATGTGATATTTAATACATTTGGTGAATTTCTGCATTTCAGAAAATGCATTAAAAAAACTACTTGTGAATCTTAAAAATGCAAAAATCTCAAAGTCTTTTATTCAGCCACTGTGCTGAGTGGATGATTAGACACTTCATGTCTGCCAATTCCATTGCTGCAGATGTGTTGCTGTGTTTAATGTAGGCATTTTTTTTTCTTTCTTGCAATGGGCCCTCTTAATAGAGCAATGCAAAGAGGTAAAAAAAAAAATTTGATTGTTTTTACCAAATGTGCATAATCAGTGGAATCCATCATCATATGCACACATTAAGAGAGAGTATGGGTATGAAAAGTTATTCTGAAGCTTGGAAGTTGTTTGCATGCCTAAAGCCAGCAGGGTCTTCACCTTGACTGCGGTGTTTGGAAGGTGGTAACACATCACAATTTGCAGCCATAATGAATCTAATTCCATCGCCCTTCATACTCCACGGCTTTCTTTAGTTGAGTCTCTTCCTCTGAATACCTTACCGCTTTACAGACTGCCAGAGAAACACACTTCCTCCTGCTGATAAACACGCCCTTCTGCCATTATTATTCTTTATGGAAATTGCTCAAGGAGGATGCAGCACCAAGACAAAAAGCCTTCCTATTGAACTGTCCCACGTCCTGTGTTCAGATTGTTATTAGTGAAAATCAATGAGTGATCCATTGCTCATTGTTTTACTTAGCAACTGTCTGATTATTGTGAGATTGTTTTGTGCCATGTCTTGGTGCTACACTTGGGTTTACTGAGACTTTCATTTTTCCTAAATTTTTTCCTGATGTTTGATAATCTCAATCCATAGAAAACACTTGTACAAGGTAATGACAGTCGCTTCTGTACTCTTTGATTTGAACAAAAGAAGAGGAGAAATAGCAGGTACAAAGTACGTATAAGTTGTGGGCGCCGCGACTGCATAGACGACAACAATGCAGTACCATATGGACCAAGAAGTATAAATAAAGAAATATAAGAAATAAACCTGGCAAGATAAGAGCCGTGATTCAGAGGTGATGAAAAAAGCAAACAAACAATGCCATAAGCCCGACAAACAGCCTTTGAAACAGTGGAAAAGACAGCTGAAGATAGCTCAGTGGGAAGACATGAAAAGATGAAATCGCAGTTATTTAGGATCATGCCTTCAAAAGTTGCATGAAAGAAAAATATTCGAGGGCACAAAAAAAAGATTAAGCCGTAAATAAAAAAAAAAAAAAACACTTTTAAAAATGCTGATTGGAGAAGGCTACTATCACTTTCTAAAAACACTGATTTATGGCACTTCGGTCCAGAGTAGGATGAAATTTTGTGAGAATTGATGTGTGTTCTTATTTTCCGGCTCACAAAAAACAAAAAAAAGAGTCCTTCTATTCTCTGCTTCGCCCCTCTCTTGTATTGCACTTCATAAGTCATCACTGTTTTGTGTGCTTTGTCTGAACTTAGACATCATGAGAACAAAAGTTGCGGCGCCCTTGGGCAGACACGTAAAGGGACTTTGTCACTGCCAGTGCCGAGCTGCGGATTCATTGCTCATTGAAGCAAATCTGACAAAAAAGAAAGAAGGAGAAGAAAAAAAATAGTGGAGGTCAAGAGAAAGACAAGCCGACGTGGGGATGGAGCGTTATATAAGGCCCACTGAAGAAAAAAAAAAAAACTTAATATGAGCGAGGTGACACAAATTATTAAGAGGGGCCATCTTCATCTGCGCGTTCAGATGTAGGCAAAGTTCACAACGAGGTTTTGGTCCCCCGCCATCATGGACCGTCACCAGAGCAAGGATGACGAGAAGGGACGTCTCTAATTAGCCCTTGTCAGCCGAATGACATTTTAATCACGTGTTCCTGGTAATTACTCCGCTTTTTAACGATCTCTGCGCTCATCTCGGGTTGACACGATAGCGCTCGCCTTTGGAAACCAACCTCTTTAAACGTATCTGGAGCTCACTGGCTAAAGCGGCAGACGGCGGGGGAATAGCTGCCTCTACTTTTCAAGCCCCAAGGCGCCCTAAATGTGCAAAAAAAAAAAAAAAAACTCTCATTTTATCATCTTCAGTGCATAAAATTGAGAGGTGCAAGGCGTATTTACGTGGACTAACAGAGTCTTGACACAGGCGAGTCTGTACTTATCTGTTTGCACACCTTTTAGGTGGCTTTGCTTGATAGCCCGGCCTCCCTGAACTTCTACCAACTGAGCTGGTTATATGTGAAATTAAAAAGGGAAATTATTAAACAGCCGGCTGAAGCCAAACACGCTTCCCGGACACAGGGCCCGCAGAGCGACTCATTCTCATCCCCTTCTTCGCCTGCAAAATTGATTCAAGCATTTACGTGTGTTCACATATTTCACCGAGTATCTATGTATTTAGCAGGTAGGGGGAGGTTTAAGTAGAGAGATGGAATGATTTCTGTTGTGCTGTCAATGAGAATGAGACAGGAAGACGAAGAAGAAGAGGGGAAATGTGCGGATGTGTGAAAGTCATCTTTGGAGGTTTTTTCTGGAGGGATGGCGACTCGCACTCTTTGCCGGGGCATGTTCAGCATACCCGTCTTTGTGCAAAAAACAAAAAATCTCCTTGAATTTCCAGGCCGGCTTCAGCGCAGGCCTGCTGTGCTCTGTGCTGGAAAACAGCTCCCCAACAATTTCGGAAAAAAAAAAAAACGTCTCCCAGCGGGGAATCATTAGTTGGGACACATGTGACATCATTTGAATCTGTGACCTTGCAAGCCTTACGGGACCGCTGGATCGGTAGACACATCATTGAATAATACACAGCTCTTTTGCTGTGTGAAGCACGAGGGACGGACGACGGCGGGTGGAGGGAGGAGGGGTGGGGGTGGGGGGGGCAGAGCATTATGCTAAAATATGTACCATTTCCACTGTGGTCCGCTGGGCCTCGGCGACTGTTGTTTGTGCCGCGGTGGCTGTCTTGGCTCCTTGGTTCGCTCCATCTCCGACTCGGGCCTCATTATGTGTGACAGCGCTCTGAGAAAGCAGGTAGAGGCTGGAATGAAAGCGAGGGGGGGGGGGGGTAAGAGGAGCAGTGAGGTGTGGAGGTGGGGGGGTGCTGTACAGAGATAGGCCTTCTCCTCCTCCTGATATCATGGATGAATCAATTGATGCTGTTTTGTGCACTTTTTCTGCTGACCCAGCGAGAAGGGGCGGGGGAATATTCGGACAGTTGCCCATGGCATGGCAGCCACAGCTTGAGTTTAGCTCACTCTGTCACTATTATGCCCGCCCCCCCGCACACCCCATCCTCACACTTCTTGCCACTGCAAGCACACTCACACAGGAATATCTGTGCATACGCGCACACCCTCTTCCTCTAAAATGCATTTGTTGCCCGCAGTGTTATGGCATTGGACTGTCTGCTAGATATTAGGGTTCTGGGGGTAAATCTAGATGATGGATGATTTCTGTTGTGCTGTCAAAACCAGGCGCTTGATAAAAGAACAACACAAGACGGGCGGGCGTGACAAACGGACGGCGAAGGGGAAGCAAAACTCCCATCAATATCTGCTCTCACCAAAGTTCACGCGATCTGAAATCGGCGCCCATGTGCGGCCTCCGCTCATAAAGGGCGGTTTGTTTACGACTTCACAGTGTCAGGCGCTCTAAAAGCAGCCAATACATTAAAAACGCTGCTTGCAGCTGCACTTGCAAGGTAAACACTATTATAGGTCCTCGATCAAATGTTTTTGCCTGCACGTTGTGTTGACTCGCCGGGCGTCTTCAGCTGACTGTGGGCAGAGCAAACGCGCCGCTGTCTTGTCTGTAAGAGGAATAAATATTGATATGCTCCAGTGGCCTAGTATGTTAATTAAATACATGCTTATTGAAATTCAATGACAGCTGGAATTTCACAGTAAGCAGGGGATCTTGCTTCTCCCCAAGAGTGTAAAACATAATTGGTTGACAGCAAAAAGTAACACACAATTAGTTAGGGAGGTTTAATTAATATTATTCAGGCGAGGTCCTCGGTTTAGATGCGTCCTACAGCGCACCGCCTCTCTGTTGCACAGATGCAGCAGATGCGGCACTGGGAGCTCGAGGCGATTGGTTGACGCGTACGTCAGGGGTGCGTGGTTGGAGACATAACCCTCAGTGGAAACAGATGACAAAAAACAGGAGAAAAAAAAGAGAAACATTCCCCGGTGGCATGCTCAGAAATATCTACGCTCAAAACTGTCACGCAGAGTTGTTCTCGAACCAACTGTGGCACCTCGCTCGTCTTCTTTGGTGCCCTCAACATGATCTGCAATTACTGTAAAAATGATTTTAAAATAGTTTATGACATGAAAAGTATCCTAATGTGCCAAAAACAAGACTGAGCGGCTCCGTGAGGCTGCACTCACGCAGAGTAAAGCTCTGGAGGATCTATTTACACCCGGTAACACAGCAGCTAATCGTCTATTTGCACCCTGCACTGTCACCCCGCGGATCCACAAAAAGTGTAAACACTCACATCAATGTGTTACTGTTGGTGGTTAAATGGATCACATGATCACAATATTATCCTTGTATTAGAAAGCCTTAAGTGTGCCATGCTGTATACACCGTGGTGTAAATATCCATATATATTGTTTATTCCACATTGGGTGCAGACACCATTGTTGGCTCTCATTTTTCTCATTTTGGTGTGTTGGCATGCAAACGTTAGCTGAACCAAATTACAGTTTTGATGGCGACACAAAATTTTATTTATTTTACTTTATTCAGAGAGGGGCACATGAACATCTTTACAAAAGCACAAATGTAAAATTGCCAGTCAGTGAAATAGTTGTTGAGATACTTGGAGAGAAAGTGGTTGACTGACCAACCACTGGACACATCATCGTTAAAGCCAAGGCAGTGAGTAAACTCACACACACAGACGCCATGGATTCACTTGAAATCACCGGTAGACATTAAGGTCTCATTTGACTCTGAATATTTTACTCAGCGAAGCCTCGGTTTAGGAACATTTTCATCAGCACGACTCCTCTGTTGGCATTTATCCCGCGGTCGGCCAATTTGACGACGAACACCCCGAATTGGTGCCCACCTCGCCGCGGCCACCTCCTCTTTCTTCCCACCTGGACTCCTTTGTGAGTCATGTATCACCCTCGCTTAAATGGCCTCGTGCGGCTTACAGACAACAATCCGCTTTGTTTTGGGCTATTGTGCAAAACATTAAAAAGCAATTTGCTAGCAGACCTATCGAGCAGACCTGCAATCGGTCCCCCAGCATCACTCCCCTGGTGGATTGTTATTGTCATTGAGTGGTCGGGGGCGGGAGACCTCTGACAGTAGGCGGTTGGGAAATTTCAGACTTTATTGAGCAGGGCTTCACAAAAGGCAAATGAAAATGAGTTGGAAGGGAGGGTTTCTGTGGCGATGCAGATACAAACACATGCGGCGTGTGACGTTGAGTATTTGTTAACGTCCACATTGTGTATGAGAACTCAGGGCCGCACACAGTGAGTAGAGAAACTTCCTGTTCTGCATCCGTCCCATCAGACGTCTGCCTTTACCAGGCCGCCGAGATGAGTGCTTTTACCTCAAGTCAATTATCTCTTTTCAGCGATTCCAATAAGACCTACAACCGAATGGTTCCAGTCGCTGAACTCCATCGCTGCACACGAAATCAAACACCCAAAAATCAGTCTCTCCACTTTGCAGAAAAAATAAAACTCGACAGTAGATGCACCCGCTCTTCTCCGCCACGATCTGTCAAATCAATTACGGCGCCTTGTTAAATGGATCCACTCTAACCCGGCTCATGCAGTCGCTCGTGGATTACATTAGCATGCAGAAGGCAACAACATCAACATAACCCGCCAACATTTTTTCTCTCTTACATAAATGAAATTCACAAAACAGATGACAACACACAAGAGAACTGATCTCTGCTTTCAGACAGCAACCTCTGGACACAATACGTTCAAAATGACAAAAAACACAAATCCACTCAATATAAAATGACCAATCTGTCTCTTTCCCAACATGAATAAGTGTTGGTATTGCACTCTGCACACCACAGGACTTCTGGTTGAACATGAGACAGAAGCGCTACTCAAACCTGGCCCTTTCTCTCTTTCTTTATCTCTCTCTACCTCTCTATCTCTGTGCACAAAACTGCTGATCTATCCTCGGTTGAACTTCCTGTGAAGCCCACGCTAGTTGCCTTAGCTACCATCAAGACGGGCGTCCCTACAAACCGCAGCTCCGCACAAACATCTACCTCCTTCTCTTATTTGTTTTAAGCGCTTCAATTGCGCTCAATCTTTTGCATCTCTCTCTCTCTTTTCTCTCATCACCATAAAAACTGTATTATCAGTCGTTTACATTTATACTTAATTAATAACTTGAAAACTTAAAGTTTGGCAGTTTTTCTCTCTGATAATAATAAAGGTGCTGGTAATTATTAGTGTTGTCATTACTTTAGTTGGAAATGTTTTGCTGCTCGTTATAATTGATATTACTCTAAAGAGCCCATTAATATTAGTATCACTTTGAAAGACTGTAAAGATGATGACGATGACAGCAACAATTATTATCATTATACTGATCGGACTGATTATTATCGTTACATAGACTGTTATTAAGATGATGAAGATGATGAAGATGATTATGGTTATTATTGAACAGCACAGTGAGAGACGGATGCTAAATCCTCCTTCAAGTAGAAAGTCGCTCCTCAGATGCATGAACATGTCACCCCCCCTCATGTGGAAGTAACGAAAGAGAGAGGAAAAGCAAAGCGAGGTCTGAGGGGGAAGAACAAACAAATCATAAAATCAATAAAACCAAACTTGATGATAAGGTGAATCAAAGCAGGAAGAACATTTTTCCATTGCACATGAAAAAATAAATAACCGAATAAAACCGGCCTGACCCAGCTGTCCCGGCTTCAGTTCAATTTTACTTCTTTACTCCTGTTTATTACTCAAGTTTATCTGTATCTCTTTCTTTTTCCTCTCATTGTTGTGGTTCGCTCTCTCATGCCTCTTCACGTCTCTGATATAATCACCTGTCCTGCGCTATCAATACATTTCATGGCTGCACCTGCCAAATCAAGATTAAAGACTTTAGGTGTTGGTATATTTGAGGTAAGGGAGCGAGATCTGTATGTGATGTGGTCAAAGTTTCCAAAGGCAAAAAACACGACATAGTCAAACAACAGCCAGCGCAAATAAAACATCTATCAAAATTTATTAAAAATCATTTAAAAAGAAACAAATAAATCACCTGATTAGAAAAAGAAAGAAAATCAAAATCATGAATAATATTTTTAACACAATCATGTGGGAGATTTGATTTATAAAATAAATATAAGATGGAACAACCCAAGAGCTGTTAAAAACCACCAAAATAACTAAGACCAGGGCTCATGTGTCGCTACCGCAAATAATCAAACAGTATGCTGTGAAATGTGCAGCACATAAAGCCACTGTCACACGATAATACACCCACAGTGCTGCACAACATAAATTCCTCCAGACTCCCACCCGTCCTGGGGAATTGGTGTTCCCTCTCCTCCTCCCTCCCAAGGATACAGTCTATCAGTGTTCCGGTCCGGAGGGAGTTCAGTTCAGTTCGGGATCCCAACGCCAGCTCCCACCATCAACACATACACACACACGCCTCCCACCCGTTGTTTATTTCCCGCCATACGGAGGAGATCAAACAAACATGACCTGCACCCTGTCATGCCTTCATATCGCACCCACCCACCACATATTAAATCAAACAAAATGTGAAGTGGGACATTTCGGCTGCAGGACTGCAAACTACACACACACGCACACACACATGTACACAGCGACTGCTCAGCCACACAAGACAACTGTCCAAGTAACAAATAGGAGATTAGTGGAACTGCTGGATGACTTCTCCGTGTGTATTTGTGTTCGCGAGGAAAGAAGTGCCGAAGAAGTGGCCGCCTGGATTTAAGCTGTCTCTTCATTAGTCGAGCTTTGCTTCAGTCGGGCGCTCACCCCAGGCGAGAGCAACAATCACCCTGTGACACTGCTGATTCTTCTGTCTGGGCTCTGATGGGACGATCTAGAGACTCCCCAGCGTGGATTAGCCACATTGGACCACACAGCAGCAGCAAAACTTTTTTAACTCGCTCGCTATATCATGCTTCGGAGCGGTGACAATTAACTTCACACGAAACCTTTCACCCTCCCGTGCTGAGCAGTCACTGTCTAATATAGCTTTGCAACTTTCGAACTGTGAATTTGGTGTCAGCATCACTCTGTGTAACGAGGGATCCTCTGTTAATAAAGACTCTGGAAAGTGGTGTCATTTTTTTTAAGCCATTTGAAAACCAAAAAGAGCAAAAGTGTAAGGAACGGATTTGTGTGTTAATCTGCTCGTACATTACCGCTTGATTCGGTACATCCAGAGGGCTGAGAGGACTATTCTCTGTTTCTGAGTGGTCTTTCATGCTTTTGGGCTTTAGAAAGTCCTCTTTATAAAAGATGCCATTTTGTGTGAGCGGTTTGCGTGTAACAGTAATGTTTTGTACATGGAGGGCAAAACGCTGCACAGTAGTTCAATCAGACTAACAATTCAGCAAATAGAGACAAAGATTACAGATAGACAGATAGATAGATAGACTCTATAGATCCCATGGAGGAAATTATCACGTTACAGCAGCACAATCAACAGTGCAATAAGGGTAATAAAATATACATTACAAGCTAAGTTAAAAAGCACAGTTGCAGATCTGCAAAATATCAATAATGAAAATATAAAATATAAAAAGTGTAAAGAGTAAAAAGTTTTCCTGTTTAACTGTCAAGTGAACATGT
>JAVQJZ010158584.1:0-10372 GCA_036025355.1 Leiopotherapon unicolor
CCCCACCGCCGCACCCCCCCCCCCCACCCACCCTTATCATTAGAGGGCATTCTATCCTCATTTCAGCTCTCTGAAGATCAGTCTTTCACTCAGACTAAAAACAGAAAAACACTGCTCATTTTCCCATTCGAAAATAGATTTATTGATATAGCTTTCCTTTGATGGAGGGCCAAAGTGGCCTCATAAAAGGGGCCCATTCTTGCCTTGGATGTTTGCAGGCGTTGTTTGGAGGCCTGGGTGGTTAAAAAGCCTCAGAGGTCCGCTGGTCGAGTGGCTGCTGTTTACCCCGAGGGCAGTGAAGGGAGGGCAGCCGCGGAGGACCTGGGAACCCCCCCCGCCCTCTCTGCGCTCTCACCGGAGCAGAACAGTGGCGAGCTTTCACAGCAGCGAAACCACAGAGACGCAGGAGGCTGATAAGAGTGAAACAAGCCATTGAGTCTGGTTAGACGAGAAGTTTTTCATTCCTATATAAGTGTGGGAAAGAGTTATGCCATGGGAAAAAAGATATGTGATGGGAAAAAAATGTCTGTGGTGCTGAGAAACAAGGGACTGTATAAAAGAGATTTAATTAAAAATCGACTCTTGATGGGATTACTTTTAAATTGGAAAGATTTTGTTTAATTCACTGACTCATTTTTATCCTTTTCTGCGACCTTGAGTTGCCTCGACTGCAGTCAACCTCCACGTCTGATGGTGGGGATCAAGCAGTCAGCGCCATCCCTCCTTCTCCCTCCATCTATCCATCTTTCCCTCCTCCATCCACCTCTCCATCTGTCTTCCCCCACCCTTCCTTCTCCCTCTCCCGCTACCTTCCCTGCCTCCTCCTGTCGCGTGTTTCGCCTTCCATTCTTGTCCCTCTCGGTCCCGAACGAGACTGATGAAAAGAACAACCAATTCTTTATCGCCTCGCCCTGATTCTCATCTCATCTCTAATCAACTGGACCCAGCAATCTCCCCATTCAGCTCAGTTCAACGTTGTGGCATTTTTGTGCGTATCTCTGAGTGTGCATGCACGCGTGTGTGTGTGTTCAGTTCGAGGGTGATAAACCGATAGCATCTCTCTCTCATCCCATTCTTCTGCTCACAATGGGCCTCATAGGCTGTAATAGTGCCTTTTTTTCTCTCTTTTTCATCACTCTTCATGGCGATGTAGCACGGTCTGTCCTACAGAAGTAGTTTTCACATCACTATTTTCTAGATTGGCCAATTTTCTTTCTGACAAGAGAGCCGAACACGTTCCCCGTGTAGTCTCTGAATGCCATATTGGCATACAGCTTAAGAGTCAGGTCACAGCTTTGGTTGGGTTTCCTGTGAAATCCAGAAGAAAACACAGAGACAATCGCAGCTTGGCGTCTTTTGTGTTTGACTTCAGAGAGGACAATTATGCCATACAGTTAAAACACGCCTCTGGGATCTCTCCAGCGCTTTCACTGATGAGCCTGGGAAATATCGTCGCATCTGTAGCATTTTGTCCATTGTGACGTCTTCATTGTAGTCGCACAATCTAAATTCCCTCTGAATGCACAATCAGTGACTCCGGCTAATGAATACAGCTGCCTTCTCTGACCTTGGCAGAGATGAGTGAGTCCCTATTGCACACACACGCGTGATTACACACACACACACACACACACACACACACACGCACACACAAACTCGAGAGCACACACACATCAGAGCATCTGCACAAGCACATTGAGCGGCCTTCCTGTCAACGCAGGTAAATGAGTCTCCGCTCAATAGTCTGGGCCTCTAGTGGTACAAATTATCATTGTATTCATGAGCTGACAGACCTGTTACACCAGGATATTGGCTCCCTGGGTGTGTTGCTGGCAGTTACAAGTACAAATTGTGTAGGGTATTTTTTTTTTTTTTTAGCCAATCAATGTATTGACCAATCTATAATGAGAAAGCATACGTGTGTCTCTGTCAAACACACTGGCTCACACAGAAACTGTCAGTGTCCAGAGGTCAGCAGGAATTATTTATGTATTGTCGCTGTTTTAGCTTATATTTGTTAAGCGTTGTTAAGCTGCCGTGGAAGCTGTCATTTACAGGGCTGCCTGTTTCCCGCTAACTACTCCCTGTGGCGAGCGTCTATCCATCAACAGTCCAGGTCAGTTCTATTTGTTTGTTTAAAGAATATCCATTTCAGCGGGCAAACAGAGCGTGTGTACATTAGCTATTTATAACCCCACATGAGCATAGCTGTGCCTGCCGGACACAAATGGCCCACGCTTATGGAAAGCTCTACATCACGCTATGGATTTATATTAGACACAGAATCAAAACATATGCTTCCATCAAGTGTGCGCTTGTAAACGCCCGAGGAAAAGCGCGTTGCGTTCTCGGGTTTCGGTTTTCCTCGACGCCCCGAGTGCTGTTTTGTTTTACTTTTACTGAGAATTTGATGAACTGTTATGGTGCACTTCTCAGCTGAGTGTTTCGCTGCAGAGAAGAGTTTTACAGAGGAGTGGTTTTAGGTCAGTCAAATAAATCTGGAGATTATTATTATTTTATTTTTACATTTGTTAAATTATTCATCTCGCCTGTTTTCAGTTACTCATGACCTTCTCACCCCTAAGTAATTTCTATTCCATCTTAACCTCGCTCTGTTTCTGCCCCGATCCATGACTCATCTTCCTCCACCTTCCTGCGTCCTTCTAGCTTGCTCCTCAACCTTTGTGTCCTTGTATCCTTTCAGCAACTTCTGTTTCAATTCACAGTCGCTCATTCTCTCTGTCCTCCTCACAGTCAGTCGGAAGAATGTTCTGCGCCTCTTTGCCATCCTCTGATTTCTGTATTGTTGCTCGGATTAGAAAATATAGATAAATGATGATCACTTGATTACCACAGTGGTGCTTGTTCGCAGTGGTAAGTCATCCATCAGTGCTATTTTGCAGGGCCAATTTTCTCGGTAAACTCGATAGGCAGACAAACAAAATCAAATTAACACTGATGCATCACCCACTCAGTCATGTGAAAACTGCTGCAGTGGAATAAATGCCAAAGGTCGCCTTACAGGTCTAAAAGACACATTAACAATAGATTGACTTTCTTATAACACAAAGATACAGCATTTAATTGATTCTTTTGTGAGGATCTTAATTAAGCCTAATTAAACCTTTTCTTATTTACAGTACGTTACTTGTGTATATATAACTGTGCGTGTTTGTCAATAGAATATTTTGGACGAAAACGGAAGTTGCCAAGAACAACATCATGCAGTGAAGGGATGCTGCACAGAAAAGCTTTAGCTGTAATGGCTGGTTGGGAAGTAATATCAATGCAAACACTGGCAGTTGTCTTCCAATCTGCTCATCATGGAGACCCGAAGAGCTGAGAAATATCCACACAACCCTGAATCGTTTCATTTAAATGCTTTGTTTTCGGTGCATTTATTTTGTTGGTAACTTGACAGAGACAGCGTGAGAGTTTTGTTGATTGAAGGGATTAGTTGACTTTTTCATTGCCTTTTAATCAGGCGATTACAACTTTAGACTTGGACCGAGTTAAGTGCACATTTGTCTTTTTGAAATGAGAAATTTTCAAGTCTGTTTTAGAACAATATCTAAAAGCCATATGTGTGTTAGAAAAGTTAACTTGCTGTAATAATTCCCCCTGTGAAGTGATCTGTTTGCAGTGTGACCACATGGTTAAAAGATGCGAGTCAAAAAAAACATCCACTATCTTGTTCTCAGTTTGTTTTATTCCATATGCACCAACACTGAAAGCTTTGGGGACTTCTTCTCTCCCTCTTTGCTTGGTAGACTTTCTTCTTGTCACCTTATTCTGAAAACGACCCATTCTGTGATCTCTCCACCTTCTCTTGTCTGTTCCATGTGCAGCACACAAGCTGATACAGATCCCTTCATCGCTATTTCTCCCGTTTCATTCTCAGCCTCCACTTTTCTTCCCCACCCGTTTCTCTCTTTTTGTGCCAGACTTTCCTCAATCCCTCCTTAACCTCCTCTCATCCCCCTGCTGTTGTGAGACACTTCTCCTGAAGCCAAGGGCAGATGCCCGGGGCTCTGTCCCTGGATGGGGCTACTTAGTCTGAGATATAGAGTTAGGCATACCCTGTGTGAGATATATGGCGCGACGTGATGCCATATTGGCCTACAAGGGTCCAAATTACACATGCAGCCAACATAGAGAGCTGTTAGCTGACAGATGGGTGACACATGAATCTGTATTCAAGTCAGTGAAAGCTCGAGGCTTAAGGTTCTTCATGCTTGGCCATGATAAACAGTAGACGTGTCTGTTGGTGAGTGTGTAACATGCATCTGCTTGCATAGATGTGCACGTGACATTGTGTGTTCAATGTTTGTAACTCTGCGGTTCCACATGCACGCATTCAAAAATTCACGAGTGCATGTGCAAGCGTCTTTGGGTGTTTGCTGGGCACAGGATCAGCAGAATGCCACTGGAATGAGAATAAGTGTGGCTTTGCCATGGCAACAGACGAATGCCAGAGCAGACGGGAGCAGCAGAATTAAAGCCCAGCACTCATCACAGCAGGGGAAGAACGAAGGACCTGATTAAACACCATCATCTCTGCTCCTGGAGCCCTTTTCATCTTCCGTTTCAGTCTGCCGTGAGATGCAACAACGTGAAACCAGCTCCGACGCCCGTAGATTCACGTGGGCAGAAACCCCATTACGAGCAGGAACGCAGCATAAGCTGATTTTTTTCTTTCTCGTACGCCCATGCAGCAAACGTCTGTGTGCTCAGTGACACAAACACAGACGCAGTAGCACGCCAAAAATACAGCCATGCACACTGAACAGCTGAAAGCCGAACAAGTGATGCATCACCACCCTGAGCTGTGCATCAAGGTAGATGTCAACTTGATAAGTGATGCAGAGTTTAAACTTCCCCATCTCCCGGTTGCATCACAGAAATCTCCAATTTGTTCATGACCAGCCAATGCAGTGAAGTGCCGTCACCACACACACATCTACACAGACACACACAGAGGACTCTGGCTAAATGCGGTGATTGATAGCTTCCCATGCACTGCACAGTAGTTGGGCTAATTCGCCAGAGTGAGAACTCAGTAGCTGGTTTCTGGCTCCATCCCCAACGTCCCAAAACACACTGGGCTAATCCCTTTCCTTTTTCCTATTTTCTTTTTTTTTGGGTCGGCAGGGAGGTCTGCACCTCTTGTTTTTTTCCACTGAGGCAGCAGAAATACATGGAGGGAGACAGAGGAAGATGACACAGGGTTGAATGTCAGCTCAGGTCAGCAGGTTCCTGAGGCAAGGGTCTTAACCTTTTTCCCATTTGAACTCAAATGTTTGTTCTTTATTATTTCCTAACTCTCTCATGAGAAAACAAAAGCTAGAAAAGCATTTATTGCAAAAAATACATTTTGTGTATATTCTCCAGTCAAAGTCCTAATTTTTCACAGTATGCATCACCAGTCTCACTTCTCTCTTTTTACTTATACTGTCCTCTTTTTTTTCTTTCCTTTTTTTGGGACTGAAGACCATGAAAGGAACGGGGCACCCCCTGAGGGCGAGCCCATCTTTTGCCTTTGTCCAATGATATTAGCTGAAAGAAATTAACAATGCCTCCAAATTAAAAAAGATCACTCTATGACCTTGTAAAGACAATTATAGACACTCATTCTGGTCGCGTTGATGAGTTTCTTGTAGGTCCATCATCATAAGCTAAATAAAGTGGGGCTGAGATCAAAGCCAGCGAGCCTGACGCCGCTTTAATATAAATCATATTGACGCCCATGACGTAGTGACCGTGGAGAGTCAGCTAGGGGTAAGAGCTAAACAATGTCCAACCCAACAAAATGTCCTCTCTTTATAGTTGGTCCTGTCAAAAAAATTATCCATATCCGTAACTTTTATCACATCTATTTTTAGTTAAGCACAGTTGGAATTTTCTGGTAATTACATGTGGCAATGTTTCATCCTCCTCCTCGATCTTTCTTGCGGGAGCCAATACAGAACTTTTTACTGCTAATAATGGATTTTTTTCCCCTGGCACGGTGATCACACAGGAAATTCTCATCTTGAAATGATCCTGGCTCAATATGAATGGAAAAATAATTTATTATTTCCCTTTCCTGCTTAGATGTCCTATGGAATTTATATATATAAAGGGGACAATATTTCTGGAAATTGGAAGGTATTCTTATGATGATTTCATGGCCTCTGCTTAGTACCTCTCTCTCTCCCGTTCTCCTTTCGGTGCACCCTGTAATTTCAGTTGCAATGTGAGAATGATGGAGTCGTGATAATGGCACGCTTTCATTTCATATGAGACAGGAAGACTCATTACAGGCCCTGACATGTTTCTCGACGGGGGAGAGAAATGCTTCCTGTTATCTCCACATCCCTGTGTTTTAACAGTTGTCAGTCTTACATTTCCTTTTCATCATCATTTCCATCTTCTGAGTTTCATTAGTGCCGGGGCAGCGACTCACAGAACTCAGTCGAGCATGGCTAAGCATAACACAGAGACCTCTCTAAGTTGTGAGGTGGTGCATTGTGGCTTCATCTATTTGCCATCACCGCAATGCGTTAAGAAGCAATCAAAATGGAGGAAAGGCAGCAGAATCTGATTCTTCATTAGGAAAAATTGGGAGTTACTGCAGGGCTGTAAAGACAGCTGAAATCTTGGCGAAACCTTAAAAAAATCTCAACTCTGGGTCTGTTTGCAAACCAGAGCTTGTGTAAATTGATGTTCACTTTGGACAACTGAGGAAGATGAAAAGATATGATTAAATGAAACCTCATGGGAGTTGAGAGCGCCCATTTTGAAAGCTGGATTTTGTTTTTATCATATCGTCTACTGTGCACCTACAGTAAAACATCAAGAGAAGATTAAACAGGGAGGCACAGTTGCCATCAGCATCTTAGCCTCCTTATTTCTGTTTCTACGAGCGAGTGTCCTCTGAATCAAAGCCAAGTCTTTCCTCTGTGGGGTTTTACAATAACATGAATCCTGGCCTTGATAACCCGCACAGGTCAGCACAAGCACACACACTCCTCTATCGCCCGACCCATTTCTCAGCTTCTCTCCCCGGAGCATTAAAACCGACAACAGACCTTGGTTAGGTCATGGCCAACACAGACCTCATTTGTCACAGAGGATGAGCATCTATGAAGTTGGATTGTTAATTATGAGACTAAAATAAAGACGTATGAGGTACGAAGGCAGACACGCACACACAGCTTGCTCGCACCTTGCAACCGTTTGCGTTAGGAATTCAATTATGCAAGCATGCAAACACACACACACAAACACACACACTTGGTTGCACATCACTGACCAGATACACATACACATACAGATAGAGTGCCATTAGGAGCTGAATAAAGATGTATGGGAGCAATGTGTATCATGACTCATGCTGTATTACGTAATTAATGGGTCTCAAACTGTGCAGTTTAAGTGGGATTAGTTAACTGATTAACACAAAGAGCACTTTGTGCTGTAAGATGATGGGATAGAGGTTGAGGCCCTGGTTGAATACTGAGAATTCTGCCCTGAAAGAACTAACTTTACCCAGAAAAATACTGTGAACACTGGATTTTTTTCGTGCATGTGTTTGTGTTCGCCTGTATGTTTGCATACTGAAGACTATTGTACTGAAACAAAGACGCCTTCTCCAAACCTCATTACAGCCAAAATGTAATTGTAATAGCTAAATACTAGCTGGCCTGACCCTGAAATGCTGTTATAAGAATGATGTTAAGTGGATCAGCCTCTCAGATGCAGTTTATGTGTTCTAGTTGGTGTGAAGGAAGCAGACAGCAGAATGTGTAAAATATCAAGGCAGGTCAAGGCTGGGGTGCGCTGGAGACAAACCACTGCCACGACTGAAGGCAAAAAAGTTAATAACTGCAACTTTTGAAGGCAGAGAGGCCTGCTTTTAAAAGTTAGACATTTGGACAGTTTCTCCTTGAAGGCACTTATTGGAGTAGCAGTCGGACTGGCTGTCTGCATTAAGGGGTGCAAAGTGGTTGTGTTAAGAATGGGAAAAAATAGGTTTAGAGACTGATTTACACCCACTTTCTCAGCACCACGCACCTGGCCAGTCGCTGTGTGAGGTGTGCATGCCTGTCCCCAGAAGAGTGACCAGAACAGCAGGAATCTTTGTGTCCATGGAGGTGAAGGCATGACGAACCATGACATGAGGAATCCAAGTTGTGTTGACACTTCAATTTGACATGCACATGCAAATAGGCAGACAGCAGACTAACTTTCAAGGAGAGCAGCGTAGTAGTATTTGGTATCTTGCTGATGTATACATCATTATCTCCTGCAGTCCACATATACTGAACCTACTGAAGCAATTGTAAAAGTTACACTGCATCTATGGCTGTAATGGCACTGAATTGTTGAATTCATCCACATCTCAGCAAGTACAAGAAGGAACCATCTTCATGATTTGAAAATGGTCACAGGCAGTGAGTGACATATCCTTGTGAAATAATCATTTTGAAGGACCAAAGGCCAGTGTTGCTTGCAGGAACACTGGCCTTTGACAGAGACAGACTGACAAATGGGCAGACAAGAAGGCCAGTCAGAGATACAGACTGACTGAGTGACCGACCGCCAGATTGATTGACAGGCAGTCAAGAAACCAGCCAGATAAGTCAAAGCAGGCTGACTGACTGACTAAAGGCCGGGGAAAAAAAGAAAAAAAAGAAAAGCTGCAGGCATACAGAGAGAAATAAGTGTTGCGAGCGTCACCCAGGAAGAGTAAATAGCCGTCCTGGTGACACAGTGGGGTGGTGGCCGGGTGGAGGCGAAATAGAGGGAAAGAGATGGGGCGTAAAGAGAACAGGGTGCAATACTGAGGGGTGCTGAGGCGGTGAAATGAGGGGTTTGAACTGCTGATGTAAGCGTGGACGCACTCCCTTTTTCTTTCTCTCTCTCTCCTTCTCTCTCGCGCGCACACACACACACTATCGCACACACAGCGCTGACAAGCTGTTTCTACCCACGGGAAGTCGTTCAGGGTTCAGGGGTTCAAATGAAAACGAATAACAGCGGCTGGACGTATTGCTCCTCTCCTCTCTGGCTCTTCCTCTTTCCTGTTGCAGTCATGATCAAGCATTTCCTTCCATTTGCCTCCATCTCTGCCTTTCCCGCCTCTCAACCCATTCCTTCTTCCCCACTTCATCCTTGCCCCCTTTTTTTTTCATCAACCACCCTCAACTCTGGATTTCACACAGCCCCCTTTAAATATTAACAGATACAGTCTGAGGAGTTTCACTTTACGCTGCATAGCGCTCGGAGAAGCAATTCCATATTCATTTTAATCAGCATTCAAAGGGCGAGCATTCTCTATTCATTCTAATCTGTCTTGAGCATTTTAATAAGGACCATTCTTTGGACCTGCACTGAATTCTGTGCCGTGGAGGAATCTCCCAGGCTTACAGTCTGCGTTTGTTGCCGTCTGTAATTGGTGTTTTTTCCGTCGGGGGCCGCCTGCATCGTGTGACAGTGGCGTTGCTTGAGTATTCCATTTTATCAGGCGTCGACTGATGCTTTTTAGGGCGGGGAATGTATTTAATTGTGAATTTGACACAGCAGAGCGGCTGCTTTGGCTGACGGAGCATCCGTTTCATCTCAGATCAATTAACAATGGGATACACACAAAGATGGGGAAGTTTACTCCTCTGAAAGCAGCCCATAAATATATGCATATCACCAACAAAATCCCAAAACACAGATGTTCATGCAAATATCTTAAGAGAGTTGGTTAGATGTTTTTTTTTTTGTATGTCAGGTTGTATACAAAGAGAACAGGAGCAAAGAGCAGGATTAATAAAATATCAATCACAGGTGCTCTGAGAAAAATGTTGCTTTTTCATTCATGAAACTGACCCTGTCAGTTTGATTTGTGGCCTCCAGTAGGTGAGAGCAGTCGGAGAGATGCACAAGAAGTAAAAGTTTACAAACTCAGCTTTTTGAAATTCAGCCCTGTGCTGCTTCCAAGTTGTTTACAAGGTAGGAGAAAACATCAGTGTGTCCACCAGGGTTGCACTGATACGGTTTTTCATCAAAACGTTGAAGGTATTAATTATTGACAGCTCTCCACAAGCTGGTATACATTTCATATATATACAGTACTTATTGAAACAAGCGTTTCAAAAAAGTAAAATCTTATCAGGGTGACAGCAGTAAATGGAAAAATGAGGCCAAGAGTTGGACAGTAAAGCTGCTGCATGAAAGATGAAATAAGACAACAACTGAACAAACTCCACTTGCTGATAAAGATATTATGTCCCGTCGTGTCTGTTGACTGTCCTGTTTGTTTTGATCTGTTTCCTGTTCTGGCGTGTCTTTTATTTTGAAATCCCTAACTCTCCTCTCGTTTCAGGTGCCTACTTCCGCC
>JAVQJZ010158669.1:0-12603 GCA_036025355.1 Leiopotherapon unicolor
ATAGATTGTGTTTCCAGTTACATTGTTTTGTATTAATGACAGACTGTTGAATGCACATGCATAATTCAATATTTGTATTAATCTGTTTAAAAAGCCAATACTCTGGATGGAACAAAAACATGTCTGTGAGATACATACATAGCAATATATTAACTGGACATTCAGGAATATACAGATCATAAATCACAGACACAGACATCCTCAAGGGCCCTACCAGGAGTATCCACAACATGACAAATATTAGGCCATGAAGGACACCATCCAGTGCGGGATCCCTCAGCAGGACAGACACAGTGATCTGTAAAGTGTAAATCTCTAGTTACATAGTAAAAGTAGTAAGATCACTTGTTAATGCAAATAACAGTATGTGACTTAAGATAAAATTGACATTTTAATAAAAAAGTTTTTAGGAAAAGACTCTTTTAAAGCTAGTGTGAATTATTATTTATAAAGGACCTCTTTTGATGCCATCTGGTGGTAGTACAAAGAGTCACACTACCTCAAACACAAGACAGAGTGACCGATCTGACAACATGTAGCGTAAACAACAACATCTGTTTCCATTACAATTATTTTTCTGTAACACATTCTTGACCCATGACAATCAATTATGTGGAAGATATTAAATCTCCTCAGGAGTGAACATTTCCAGTCTGCCCTCCTCCTTTAGAAATAGTTTGTCAGATCTCTTCCCTTGCATTGTTCTGCATTCACTGAATTAAATATTTCAAATTTGCTAATTTTGCCCACAACATTTTGTGAAAAGGTAGTTTCATTTGCTGCTGCTGATATCCTGAGTGAGGGTGACTGAAGGAGTGGCATTTTGGAGTAATATTAAACTGTGTTCTGCCACTACACTTTACCTTATTTCATGTGTTTAAGTGTGGGAAAATTAGATCCAATAATTGGGTTCCTGAATTTTGTTGTGATTTCAAGGACCGACTAGAAGATGACTCTCTTGCAGATTTTTTTTAAATAGCAGATCTAAAGAAACTGTGCTTGTCTACCTGGGTTTTCTGATATAATATTTAGAAATTTGCATGTTCTCCCTCTGTCTGCGTGGGTTCTCTCCCGGTACTCCGGCTTCCTCCCACCAACCAAAGACATGCATTAGGTGAATTGGCTAATCTAAATCGTCCTCAGTGTGTGACTGTGAGAGTGAATGGTTGTTGGTCCTCTATGTGGCCCTGCGACTGACTGGCGACCAGTCCAGGTTGTAACCCCGCCTTCGCCCTAAGACAGCTGGGATAGGCTCCAGCACCCCGTGACCCTGAGTGCAGGATACAGCGGGTTAGAAAATGGATGGATGGATGGTAAAATCTTTGCACACAAAGAGCCTGTTCAAGTTTGCTCCTTTGGTTTGAGTTATCATCACTGCCATCATCTGCAAAGCCCAAGGCTCGAGAATAAGTTATTTAAATGATATTCCTTCACCTGCAGTGTCAACCATATGTGAGAAAAGGCGTTTTCATCCTACAGTACAGTATACGCATAAATTGAAGGTACACTGCACCATTTTGGAAGGGAAATCCAAGCTAAATATAGCTCAGAATGAAGAGGAGGGGAGGAAAAAAAGAACTCCTTTCCCTTGGGAATTCATACCGAATGACAAAACAATCCATCACACACTCCTCTGGATTTCTGCAGGTGACTCCCACCGTAGATTCAATCTGCTCCTTTCTCTCCACCCGTCCTGCAGCTCACAGTGGATACCTGCTGTGGCATTTGCTGCCGATCAAGCAGAAAATGCCATCAGGACTTATGGTGGATAATGACACCTTGTCTATGGATCGTGTCAGTGATAGATGACCTTTCTATCTTTAGAGACTCTGCGCCTGCCACTTGTGCTGCAGCCGCACTCGGCTGTTTCTAATCTTAGCCCCTGACACTGTTCAATAATGCATCCCCCCCACCCGCCAATGCACTCCCCTCTCTCTCCACCACTGTGTTGTCAGGGACTTATATCAGCAGAAATAATAGAGGGTGAGGAGCAGGTGGGAGTCTGCTACTGTACTTGAAAAAGGAGGAAAGCTGGGAATGGCCAATTTAGTCTCCGTGCACAGTTGGCAGCTGAAATGAAAGACAAGAATGAAAGCCTCTGCCACCCACTCAGTTTTTTTTTGTTTGTTTTTTCTTTTGTTTGGATTTTTCATCCCTCCCTTGGCTGGCAGAGTTAGACTTTCTATTCTAACTCATTGTATTACAGAGCATCCTGAGTGGCAAATGGAAATCCTCACGCCAGCGGGCGTTTTATGCGTCATCGTGGTATTCTGGGGAAACCATCCTCATTTCTGCAGTCAGACCCGGATGGAGAGAGCAGTGAGTCAACGTGTTGTCTCATACTCTCACTCATCCCAAATAAACCATCCTCTGTCACCTGAGAGTGGCACAAAGTCAGGAGGTTTTATGAATCACTTGGCTTGCAAAAAGGAAACTCTGGGTTTGTTTCCGTAATAGTTCATATTGACATTGGTCTTTCTGATTTATTCAGCTCACCGACAAAGGTGAAAAAAAAAGAGAAAGTGGTCCGTTTCTAAAAATAGCCCCCAGTTCTCCGTGAAGCACACACGGCTCTGCATGTAGTAGTAAAATCCCCATCAGTGTGTTGCTAGGGAGAAGTGAGAATTTCTGCGGGAGGACCGTATTGTCTCAAAGATACCAAGCGTTGTTGCTAGGCAACTCAGCGCCCGGGTCAATAATACAGTGGATGGTCGTGCTCGCTTGCAAGTGATTCTCTGTTTCATCTGGTTAAAATGTGATTCTGTGAGAGCTCTGGAAACGCTTTGTCTCCTGATTTGTTTATCAGAGAGTCGTGAAGAAGAAGAGCCCTCCTCAGTCTGAGGCAGCAGCATAAAACAAGTCTGACTTGATAAAAAAAAAAATCACACAATATAAACGGAGAGAATAAAAAGGAGAGATGAAGAAAAGGGTCAAATAATTACATCCTGATTAAGTGCAAAGCGCTGAAATTGTTCCAGACAACTTTCCCGGTGTCTCCATTTCTTATCTTATTTCTCAGGAGAAAATCTGCTCGGGGACTCAAACTATTGAATTATTCCTCGTGGTATTCCTGGATGTCGAGTCTTGTATGTGTTAATTAATGGAGACTAATTGCTGGCCTGTACTCATTACTGTGTAGACATCTACAAGTGTGATGCAGCCTCTTCTCCTCCCAGTGTTGCCTCACTGATGTGGAAATGTAGAAAACAAACTTCAGACAAAAGCATGTTTCAAAATGCAGTGGATGCCTTCTCTGTTAAAATCCTGGTTCTTAAGAAAATATGATTTCAGTCCCACTTGAAATAGTTGTGGCCATCTGCCCAGTGGCACGCTCACACATTGGGCCACCTGCTTTGTGGGTGTCTGGGCCTCAGCACGCCTGACCTAACTTTGATCTCTCATGGGACAGAAGTATAAAGTGTGTGGTGTTATCTTTGGGTGAGGGGATGAAGGGGATCCTGCTGCGTGGCGGCATTCTGCTGCCCCTCTGAGGGCCGCATGCCACACCGAGCCCCGGTGTGCTGCTCACATTTATTATTTATACAGAGCACGAATAGTCCACACGCACAGGGGACTCCGGGAAAACATTGGATTATGGAGACCTTTCGGGTGCTTTGATGGGGAGGGAACGTGACAGTTTGAAAACAAAAACGTGATCCGAATGCTTGAACTTGGTTTAAAACAAAGAGGAGCTTGCATCAGGCTGTATTATCCCACAGCCTTTTGAATCCATCCATCTATTTTCTTCCCTGTTTAAAACAGATTTTTTTTCTTTGTTCCATTAAAAAGAAAAAGAAAGTCTTTTACGTGACTAAAAATATAATGAGCTGGTGCACCGTGTGTAAAAATGACTGTGCCAGTAGCTCAGTGTGTGCATCAGGAGCAGGTTGGGGATGCCTTGAGTGGGGAGCCCGTCAGGCCCCGCCCCCCTCACAAATTATGCATGCAGTAACCAGGGAAACTGGGGGAGTCTCGCCCATCACGACCCAGTTGAAAAGCGCCTGTAGTCTGAGGCGGAGAGCAGAGAGGAGAGCCTGAGCTGCTGCTGCTGTTGGAGGGAAACGCGTTACATGCAGCAGCCGCACATCGAAGTTTAGAGGAGGACTGGTCCAGATGTGGGGGGCGCATCTGCCGAAGCAGCACAGCCGCGGTTTGGATGCGAGATGGAGACATAGAGGATTCCTGTCGAGGACGCGCACAGTGAAGAAACTACAGCCGGTTTAAGAGGAAAAAAAGAGGAGAAGAGGAGGAGGACGGGGGTTCAGGGACAGTTGGAGCAGAGATGGTTCAAAACGTGGTTCTGGTGTTTCTCCGCAGGAGGCTGAGCCAGAGACCCAACGTGGAGGAGCTGGAGAGCCGCAACATCCTGAAGCGTGAGTTCAGTCCGCCTCTTTCTCTCTCTCCAAACGACTGTCTCTCTTCATTTTAACGCTTAGGTTTTCCCGTTCAGATATGTAAAAGATTTTGGGCGTATTTGTGCGAAAACCCAGATGTAAAAGCTGACTTAAAACGGGGCCGGGTTCATCAATAATAGCACAGATTGCCCACTGTGGTTCATTATTCAAGAGCAGAAGGACGCATGAGTGCACATCCTCTCCTCACTGTAGACTGAGTGTGTGGTCTCACAATGAAACACATCTTTACACATTTTACTGCAGTTTAATCACAAGATGTGTGATCAGTCTGTGCTCAGTACTTTGCCATGTAATGATGATAATAATAATAATAATAATAATAATAATAATAATAATAATAACAATAATAATTAATAATAATAGTACCCTGTAGTGTCGTTTTTTATGAATATCTCTTATTCTTTTTGGAGAAAAGAATAAATTGATTTAAAAGTGTCAATTTCTAATTTGAATGGTTCCCCCCCCACAGAGAGAAACGACCAGACAGAGCAAGAGGAGAGGAGGGAGATCAAACAGCGGCTAAACAGAAAGGTGTGGCATTGTGTGACTTAGTATTTTCCACATATTTGTAGGAATTTCTCTCTGATAGCCGACCAGCAGCCCGGCTCTAAATGCTCGTCCGCTCTCTCTTTCTCTCTTGTGTGTTTCAGCTCAACCAGCGGCCTACAGTAGACGAGCTGCGAGACAGAAAGATTCTGATCCGCTTCAGCGACTACGTGGAGGTGGCCAAAGCTCAGGACTACGACAGGAGAGCGGACAAGCCCTGGACTCGGCTCTCGGCGGCCGACAAGGTGTGCATTCATGTGTCTCACAAAGGAGGGTGGGGAAGTAGTGTTTGAGCAAAGAAACTGGCACAGCAGCCGTGTACGTCCACCTTCACGTCCTGCCACTCATCACTTGGGACTCTTCGCCAGAATAAGTTCACTGTTTAGGCCAGTCTGGTTTCAAAATTCTCTAAATTCTATGAACTATTTCTCATCGAGACTGTGCTGCTGTTATCAGCTTATCTCATCAAATCCCCTGTTCTCTTTAGTTTTTCCAGGCTGATAATATTTTCCCTCTTCCTCCCTGCTGTCGCTCTGCTGTACCAAAGTTGCAGCACCCCAGTGGCTCAGGGTGCACTTAGGGATGCACTAATGCTGTTTTTCCTCCTCCCCACAGGCTGCAATCCGAAAAGAGCTGAACGAGTTTAAAAGCACCGAGATGGAAGTGCACGCCTCGAGCAAACACCTAACGAGGTCAGTATTTCCTTCGTCTGTGTGTAGCATGTGCATGTTTGCTCTATTCTGGGCACGCAGTGGTCTAAATTTAGCTCCCCTTGCTCATCCAGAGAGCACCGAGGAGCTAAAGATAGATGGGAGTGCTGCTGAGCGAGGGGACGAGGAGAGGGTGGTGGTGGTGGAGGAGGGGGGTTGTCCTCTGGAGAGCACAGAGAAGGGATGATAAAATGCCACGGTGTCCTTGGCGAAGCTTGTTTGGGAGGCGGAGGGTTCCTTGTGGTGGATTGTAACAGTGACCCAGGGGGAGGACTGGATGCGAGTACGCATCCAGCCCCCTCACTGCATTTACCCACTGAGCTAAAAATAGCCCCCGCAGAACTGATTAATAGCTGGCTGCGATGACAAAGGCACCCCTCTGCTCTCTCAGTTTGTCCTTTTCCCCTCTAACACGCGCGCTCTCTGTGTTTGTCTCCTCAGGTTCCACCGGCCGTGATAACGGAGACTTTCTTCTGTGAAGAAATGCTGAGCTTAGAAAAAAAAAAACCACGTTCCGAAGCGGCTCGAAGCTGCTCAGTGATGACAGTTCAAAGAGCCTGGAGGCCTTTTTCGCCCTCAGTGTGTCTTTAACATTCTTCCAGCACCCCTGACTCTCATGTGGCAGAGTATGAGGGCGCGGGTGCGGGAGAGAAGATGACGGTAATGTTTGCGGCAGTGTGTCCTGGAGACTACTGGAGCGTCGCCAAGTGGAGGCTGACTGGTGGAGCCCCTGACTCTCAGGATGAGAGCGGGAAGGGGGAAAAAAACAAAACAAAACAAACAAACAAAAAAAAAACAATCTTATCATTCAGTCAGTGTTGAGGTTTTTTTTGTACTATTTCATGGACTCTTGAGAAGGCGGTGTGTCTCGGTGTAGTGGGAGGAAGTTGTGCATGTGACCAGCTTCACCTTTTCTTAACTGATGAATAATGTGTCACTTGGGACTGTGTAAAGACTGTGCAGTCTGGGGGAGGTGGTATTGGGGATGAATTTGATATCAACTGTACATACAGTATGTCAATCTGAATGAGACCGTCGACCGATCGGTCTTCACTGAAATGAGAAATACCTTTGTAAGCACTACTTGTCTTCAAAATACAAGGTCTTTTTCAAAGAATGTCTCATCTTGTTTTTTTTTTTAAAACAGCTTTATTAACTATTAAAAATCAGGTTTCAAGAGATATTTAAAATCTACTGACATACTCAACACTTTAAATGTTTAGCTGGCAATGTTTCACTAACCTACATGAAAAAATGTATTAAAAGTATTAAAGAGCCAATAACATTCACGAAAAAGGCTGTAAATACTTTCATAAGAACACCTGGAATGACTGAATTTAGGCATTTCGACAAGTAAAAATGATTAAAATAACATAACGTGTTTAATAACAACAAACATTTGACTACAACACACCCTGGTCAGAATAAACCAAACACATCCACATGTGAATAAAAGCAGAACCTGGTAAAAATCAACACTTGTTGAAATACACAACCTTGTTTATATCATGGAGACGTACGGTGGGGCTTTGATCATCTCCGAACTGTGCTCTATCACGGGAAAAACAGAGAGTGCAGACCTCGCTTCACACTCTGGATCTCTCCCTCTTGCTGCAAGAGGCAGACGAGGACAAAGAATCTTTCAGGAGAGACACTTCATATAAAGCTCTTACACAACATCATCTGAGTCACAACTTCTCTCAAGACTGAATGTTATGTGCAGCCTTTTCAAAGGAGCATTGTTCCGCTGACAGCGTGAGGGGCACAAAATAAAAGTGCAGACAGAAAGCCAGTCTAATTGTTCCAGTCTAATCCACGCTGAGGGGTCACCTGTGTTGTGTCTACTCACCATCTGAGTGAGGAGTCTGTCCTGGACTGACTTCATGTCTTTTCTTATCAGGCACATCTGAAAAGAGCAGGCAGAGCAGGCAGGTTTTAGGGGGGTGACAACACAGAATGTGACACAGTCAGGACATGCAGGGGACAAGCCGACGTGAGACAATGAGATAAGCAAAAATGTTGGAAAAGGCCGCTCAGCAAAAAAACGAGTGGACGGACAGATCGAGGGGTGGAGGCGACATGTTCCGCTTGAGAAGATGCGCGGACTGTGAGCGAATGTTCTTCACTCAAAGCTACCTGAGCTCCGGCCTTACACAGCGCGTTAGAAGTTTAACACCAACACAGGAAACACATATTAGACAGCAGTTGTGAAGTGCAGGCCCAAGGATCAGACCTGGGATGTGAATATTCTCTCCTCATACTCCAAGCTGTGACACATGTTGCTCTGGAGGACTTCCTTCAGGGTCTCATTTCTGAAGAGGAGACAGAGAGTTACGTGAGCACATGAGGGAGAGAAGAAGGGGGGAGAATGCATTAAGCTGAAGATAAAGGAGAAAAGTAAATGTACTGCAGGTTAGAGGAGATTAAATGAGGTGTTTCTTTAAAAAGTGCATTTGGTGGGGAAAAGATCTTCACAGCTCGCTTTAAAGATGTGGCTTAATTTCCTTTACATGTTTTTCACATCTCAGCAATTTCAGTCCACAAATCCAAGTCCGAAGAAGACAAAGAAATAAGGCCACTAACAAAATACAGTGAAAGTGAGGTCACTTAATGTAATCGTGTTGCATAAAATCTGTGTGGTGTGGCGGAGTGGCTAAAGAGAAGCAGCAGCTCGCATATTTAACATCACATCTCTGAATCTTGGCGGCGGTAGGATAATAAATGTGGTGCTGTTGAACAGAAGGAACTGAGGCGGCCATATATGACGGAGAGAACGAATGGGGTCAACTCAGAAACTTTGTGCAAAGTCAGACAGAGGGAGCATTGTTACTCTTGATCATGTCAAGTGAAGAAATAATGCTGAAATTCCGGTCCAGCCCCTTGTGTGCGAGATGGGAAACAGCTTGACACATCTGGATCAATTAGAGCAAGCTGATGAATTTAGATGATCTATATTAATTCACAAAAAAACAAGTACTTTCATGGCCATTCATTCATTTTTAAAAGCCAAATTAACCATATTATCTTTTGGCATGCCCACTGGCTTTGACTTTGAGTCAAGCAGTCAGAGCAGCAGCGCCTGGTTGAATCATATTCGGGGAAAAAGCTTGCTAAATAAACATCAGTGACCTCAGCGTAGTCATATGAAGAAGCTCTGGCCACATCCCTCCAAAAAATAGCTTTTGCTGCGGGGTGCATATCGAGCTTATGATGATAAGCCTGAGGAAAAACTTATTTTCCAGTCAAGCTTTTTAATCCATGTTCCACAGAATAAACAAGTGTGTTATTCAACCTTTTACAAAGTATTTGGGTTTAAGCCTGTGGGAACTGGACTGATCAGAGTGTGGTAGGAAAATAGAACCAAGCTAACAACACAGCTCTTTCAGTGCTCAAACAAACAAACACACACACACACACACACACACACACACACACACACACAGAGGCCTAAATTTCACCTTCTGATCTCCTGTTCCTGGTAAGAATGGAACGCAATGGTCTGCTTTTTCCAGTTTATCTGAATACAGAACAAACACTTTAAATCAACATCAAATTTGGTCTCATAAACTGCATGGTTGGATATTTTTTTGTAACAATATCACTTTCCACCACTGTCCTCCAAAATGTCACAAAGGGAGAGTAAGAGATACACAGACAAAGTGACATACAGTCAGGTCTTTCTCCATGTTTTTCAGCACTGTCTCACTCTGCTCCAGTCTGTGGATCTGTTCCAAAAGGGCTGCCTCAACCTGCTTAAGCCTCTGAGTCCTGTATAGAGGACAATCAATTAAACAGTGAAGTGGAAGTCTAAATGAAATTACAAACAAAAAACACAGTTTGTTTCCTGATTACGGAAACACGGGACATCCAGAGCACATGAAACATAAGTAAAACAGAAAAAGGTGAAAAAACTACTTTTCTACCAACAGACTTGATTTGCTTTAGGAAATCTACACAGATTGCTGACTGTGGATTGTTCAACTGTTTTCTCAAAGACCCTCACAGGTGGGCAACCAGTCGTCAAATTAAACTGCATCTTGATGTGGAAACATCAATTTGACCCATTTGTTTTGTAATCAGCCACTGTGACTAGTACATGGAAAACATATATGTGTATCGTGTTTCTAACACTAACTACATACAGCCCTGACCTGTATTTGGTGACTTGCACATTGAAGGAGGAGACATGTTGCTGGACGGTCCTCAGAGACTGTTTGTTGTAAACCTCCATCATGTTACAACGGTTCTGATTTCATAAAAAAAACTGTGGTTCAGTGAAGCCATCCACAACAACTTTTCAGTGGTTGGTTTCGGTGGCGTGTGTGTGTGTGTGTGTGTGTGTACCACCTGGAACTTCTTCTTCAGCTCAGAGCTGAACTGCTGGTACAGGTTACTTGGGTTTACAGCCATTTTTGGCACCTGCAAATCCTCCTCATCCATGTCTCCATCCCCAACTTCAGTCTCCCAATGACTGGAGCTCAGTGTACGCGAGCAGGACATCACCTGGCTCATCTCATCCTCAGCAGATATCTCAATACCTGAGTGACAGAAAGAACCACAGAGCCGTTTGGGAAGATAACCTCATGATCAAACACTAAAAAACAGAATAGGATGCAAAATGGGGCTTCCAAAACTAAAAAAGAAAGCGTTGAAAACAGAAATGTTTTCACTATGAGACTTCTCATAAATAGGCTATGTTTAGAGAAATATTTAACTATTACAACTATATCATTATTTTCTATTCAAAGACAAATCAACCTTTGACATTTTTTTGGCATTTCTAACAATGAACAGACAACAGTTCCAGAAATCACTTGACACTGAGACACTGATGTCCAGTAAAAACTGGAGAAAGGGGTACCTGTAGCATGAGCTGCGTCTGTTATGGTCCGATTATAGTCTGGCTTACTACGCTGAAATGCCTCTGATATTCTGGACTTGGTAACTTTGTAAGTTCTACCCTTTGGCCTGCTTTCTTTGTTATCCTCTTCATCTACACTGCTTTGGTCTCCGGAGCTCTGGGCATTACCATGAGGTCTGGTAGCTGAAACAATGAGGAAATCTGCATATTATCTCAAGTAAGTCATTTGGGATCCAAATGAACTTAATTGCAACATATTACACAGGAAATTCATTGACCAACAAAAAACACTTTTGTTGGTTTATGAAAAAATAGCATTTATTCCCCAGGTTGTTAAAAAATAATTTGTGTGACATAACATTTTGTGTGATTAATGCATGTTTTCTTATTCAGGTGTAATTTCTCTGCAACGGAGGCACTGATTCCTCAGGATGTTCTCCCACTAGGACATTTGGGAATGTGACAGAATACAAATAACATCGGTCTTACAAGACTTGAACAACTTCCTCGGTTTCATCCGAGGAGAACGCTGACATCTCTTCTTGCTTTTCTTCATCTCCCCCTTCTCGTCTTCCTCAGAATCACTGGATGAGGAGATGTGGCGCTTGCGACTGGGCCCTGTAACAAGAACCGTCAGTTGTAACGCACTACACAGCGTATGACTTTTTATTAACTCAGTGGTTTCCTATAAAACAGATGAGACTTCTGACCACGAATTTATACTCCTTCTTCATTTCATGTAGCTTTACACTGAATTACAGTGTAAAGGTATAGTAGCGTGTTCAGGGAATTCGGAAATTCACTATATGCCTATCATAAGGTGAAGTTAAAAGTAAGGTGTTTTACCTGAGATAAGAACCTTTGCAGGCTTCATATTTCTGTCTGAAAGTGGTGTTTTCTGTCAGGATGGACAGTGATGCATTAGTGGTTTGTTTGATGCACCCATCTATTCTTACAATCACAATAAATCACTCATAAAGCATAATGTGGGAAAAAGTCCTACCTCTGTTTGATGAAACATAGCCAGGGCAGTGGTGGGGCTGCCTTTAACTCGGCCAATAAGTATTGATGACTTAGTGGATGACTGGCTCAGCGACACTGAAGACACTTTACTTAAACTATAATGGCAGCTATGGTTGATGGTGTCTTCGAGGAATGGTGACAGAGGAGCAGAGGGCATGGAAGGCTTGTCCAACTCAAGTTGTGTGGATGTCAACACGGCCTGAGTGGACAGAGGTCAAAGAGACAGACATTGAGAAAGAGCTATCTGGACACAAGTAAAAGAACAAAGAGGGACAGAAAGTGATGAGAAAATGATGGAAAGGAGAAAATATGGCAGCTCATCTAGTGGTTATCTAATCACGATGCCGGTCATGGGTTAGTGACAGAAGAGTGATAAAGACATTTAACACAATGCATTAAGAGGCAAGATGAAATGTTGCAGTGCTATTATCTGCCCTGCCTGGAGTTAAATAGGTCAATTCAATCATGCTGCTTAATCATTCAGATCATTGTGTGCAATTCCAACATTTTCTACATAATTACATGATGCATTTATCAGGAAAAGTTTAGTTTCTCAAGTGGCTACTGGGCAGAACCTCACTCCCAGCAACGGTTTGCAGTGGAGGGTTGAGCAGTATAAGATTCAATAAAACTGGTTAAAAAGCATCTCAAACCTCCAAAAAGGCTGTTAACTGAGAAGGACTGTTACGTCTTTACTTTCTCTGCCCACATTTTCTCAGCTGGCCTGGGAATTTCAACCAGTAATGCCCAGGTCAAAGACCTACTTCCTTAAATTCTAGGTTAGCGTTTATGAAGGCCTTCAGTCGTCCAATAATTCACACGCCCATTCATGTCACTCTAGTGATTCTCACATGACTGCCGAGTGACGTCAATGACTTCCATGTAGTGTGTGGTGTGTAAATCACTCAAAGATGTTAAATACCAGGGAACTTTCCACAAGTCAACAGAGCTTATGAAGACTCTGAGAAGAGTTGTTGAGAATCTTTTATGTAATGCAAGCCCAATAGCAACTGACAACTATATAGTACCACTACTACTACTGCTACTG
>JAVQJZ010158678.1:0-25695 GCA_036025355.1 Leiopotherapon unicolor
GAGGATATGTAAGATGTCAGAAGGGTTTTTCATTGTTTTCTGTGGCTGTTATTCACAGTGATATAAAGGGAGGTGGAGCAGATGACAGATTGTGAAAGCATTATTGGAAGACTCAGGTCATTAAAGAGATATTATGAAGTTTGGGTCTGTTATGTATCATAAAAATATTGTTCCTTCATGTTTGCCAATCCCGAATTTGATCTTTGATGCAGAGAGGGCTCAGGTGTACACTGTTTTCATAAAGAGGCGGGGCAATGATGCAAAACTATAACAGTCGAGTGGTAACAGGGACAAACCTTGTTTGGCCAGATGAAACAATAATCTACAAATGGATCTTGAGCGATGATAGCGCAGCTTTTATTGGCGCAGGGGCACATATCCCGACTACGACAGAAAAACATTGGCCATGATGGGACGCTGCTGGTTAGCAACACAGTTGACCCTTTTCCAAATGAATACTTGTGTGAGGAGAATGCAACACGACAGCGGCTTATGTTTACTCCAGTGGCCTCACAGTCACTGGATTTTCATCCTAATGGAGAACCTTAGAGATGAGGTACAGCAGGTTTTAACATGCGATGGCATCAAGTCAGGATGGGCCAAGATTTATGTTTAATATTTTAACAGCTCTTTGTTCAATCTGTGTCTTGAAGTGTCTGCAGAAAATCGAGGGGTGACAAGTATTAATGTCTCCTGTTAGTCTGATGGTCAATTTGTCAGGCCAGAGCTATTGTAAATATGATATATTTGTTTCAAATTGCTCATTCAGCCTGACATTATGTCAATGTTAGCCCATTTATTGTTAGATGAGAGGGGTTGCATCACAAAGTTGCATTAAAGTTCGAGAAACCTGACAAATTTAAGACATTTGTGTCTTAGAGTTCACTTATAATTCTCTTACAATCATTTATTGTTTTTCATATACGGATTAGCTACAGTTGCTATGTGGATACAACCATCTATGAGCAAACTAGACCTGTTTTTGGTGAGGAAATCAGAGATACGGAGGGTTACTGAGAGGTTGGGAAACCATTTTAATTCCAGTAAGTCTATGGCAATCAGTTTGTTGGTCGTACATGTAAAGAAAGAAAGACTATAATCTTTAGACCAATGATCTGCTCTGGTCACATGAGTTATCCCAACTTTAATATAAGATAACTTTTGTTAGTCCCACAGAGGAGAAATCTGCAAATCACATGAATTTTGTTGACGACAGATGCACTTCTGTTTGAAGTCTACAGCGTGTTTTATCTGCACGTAGGAGGAGGGTCATAAAGGATACACCAGTTGTGTCCCTCAGATTCAAGTGAAAGGAAGTACAATTTCTCAGCCTGCATTCAGAGAAGCCTTTGGAAAGGGACAGCCTTGTCAATTTTGGTCTAGAAATGCAGACTTCAAAAGATGCAAGCCCTTGAATTGGGCCACACTGAATATGTGTACAACAGCCCGGTGACGCACATGCTGGAGACTCTTCATCACTATTAATTGGGTTATATCACAATATGCAAAACCCTCACCCATCCTTACACATTATTTGCTGTGGCTTGATTAGCCATGTCTTTACATGAATAGGCTTAGTCACTGATAATTTGTTTATACGGCCATCGAGGGATAGCTCCCTGTCCCTTTATGTGTTTATATTACTCATAAATATGGAGGACAATACAGTCTGAGATCCCATGACTAATTTCTACTGACTGGCCTGAACGCTTGGACAGAGCCTATTTGGAAAGGCTGTCTGCGGAGTACCCTGCAGAAACATTTCAACCTTATGTAACTGCGGATGAGTTCAAAGCGTTTATGACTGGGAAGATGAATCTATTGGAAACTGTTGAGATTCCAGTTGTAATTTTTTTTTAGGAAGCTGCTTCTGTACCTTCTCACCATCTCTCTCTCTCTCTCGCGCTCTCTCTCTCCCTCATATTCATTTTCTTTTCTTTGAGATCATTAATTAATTACTACAGGAGCGTTATTGTTTGTTTCCCCCCGCAAACGAAATTACGTTGTGTCAGCCGGGGCTCAGAGAAAGCATCCTGTAATCTCGTCTGGATCTGCCTGGGTAAATAACAGTTAATAAAAACTGCTTTCTTCCTATCCCCCTGTGGTTGGAGATGAGCTTCTACATTTCTCCAACCTTATTGCAGTGAATGACACCAAGCTCCAAAGGCTTTCTGATTGCCCTCCAGGGTTGACTTCAGTAGGAGGCTTGTTCCTCTTTAGGTGAACTCAGTCCTCCAAATTGCTTGTTGGACACGGGTTAAAATGCACAATATTATTCGCTCAGGGTGAAAGGAGTGAAGGATGATGCAATGTGGATGTTATAAGTGATGTGTGGAGGGATGTGATGAATTTGTCAAATAGAAACATTACACCCGTCCTGGTCTGATCGGCGTTGAGAAATCTTGACCGGGCTGTTTCTTTTAAGTAACATCAATGTGTGTACCAAAGGTGGATTCACACTCAAGCTTGCTGTTTTCTTTTAGAAAACCCGTCTCTGTAATGCTGTGTTTTGATGGTTAACCTATGTAATCAATGTGTGTAACATCATTGCGGCTGCACTTACAGATCCCTGATCGCGTCAGTGTGATCAAATGACATCAGTCCAATGCAGCATCTCAAACTAAAAAAATACCTGTTAGGTCATATAGGTCGTGTTGTGCTTAAAAAAAAAAGACACCCAACATCAGCATGGTAAACATTTTAAAGGCAAAAAGCCAGCTTGAACAGCCACAGTCTCCTGAGGTTTAACAATTATTTTCATTATCTATTTATTTCATATGTAATGAATTAATCATGTGGACTATAAAATGTCAGCACATAATGCAAAATCCCCGTCACACTTTATTTAGAGCTAAAGTTGACAAATCACCATGACCAAAAAACAATTTATCTCCCATTTTTCCATCTCCATGATTTAGATTTTTTTTCAGATAAACTTACTGATTAAATGAAAAGCACGATTAGCCATGCTACTTTTAAATCATATAACATTGGCAAAAAGTATTCAATTTTCACAAAGCTAAAAATTGTCTTAGAATATGAAATGTTGACACTGAGGAGATACAACATAAAGATTGTTTGGTTCTTCCAAAACCAAGAAGTACTTAGTATACCAATCCATTTACATTTCAAAAGCTTTGATCAATGAACTTTGACACATTTTATATATAAATTACTAAACTAATTAATCTATTATTGTTAGGGTTATTCTTTTAAACGACAAAGACAGAGTTCACCGAGGCTGTAATAAATAGCAAAAATCTTAATACTTGAAAGGGAGCATTCGACACAGATACATCTTATGCATCAGAGGGTGTTGCACATAATCTTCAAAGTTTCAGTTTCTCATGCTTCTAAAGTCACAGAGACAATTTGTGGTTGTAACCTGGAAGGAAATCAGGTGGGTCAGTGTGGGTGCCGGACACACTTTATCGCAACAGAGCTGCTCATTAGTGCAGACACTGTTTACTGTGGGCTCAACCTCACAGGTCACATAACATCATTTGGCATAGAACTGAAATTGTAAATATAATATTGAATATTGTATAATACTGAATGTATCAATTATCAAGATGACTACTCATTAGTTTTGTGTCACTTGAATAAGTCAGTTAATTGACTGATCAATGACAATCTCTAAATGTCCACCTTTACTATTTTAAACTGGACATTTTATTTTTTATTTTCTTCACACAAAAAAATGGGAGCATGGGTGACCTTTAAAATAAATGCCCTTTCTGCATTACTAACAAAACCTCATGTGTAATGGGTGGCATCTAACAATAAGAACCCGTTAAAGCTGCGTTTAATATCTACCTGGCAACAGATCCTGTCATCACATGGATGCCACTCGACTCCTATTAAAATACGCCGCAGCGTGCTTGTTTCCTCCTCTCTGGACCAGCTTGGCCAAGGTCACTGCAAAAAAAAAAAAAAAGAAAAAATTCCACAGGGTAACCTTGTCAAACTAAGCTGCATGTGTCCACAGAGTTTCCTTGGATAACACGAACACCAGAGTTGACAACATGACTTTCAAAACGTAATAAATCACACATAAGTCAGAGAGCAGGCACACTTTTCTGCAACTTTCGAGCTGGAAAATGTGCTGAGATATATGTCTTGTTATTAATTTATGTGCATCCTTTTTCCCTCTTATTTTGAAAAGCTCAAATTGGAGAAGTTAGAAATATGAAACGTTTTTTTCTTGAGTGAAAAAACAACATGCAAAGTTAAACCTATGTGCACACAATGCAGAGCTGCTCGGTGCCCGGGTTGCTGCATCTAATAATATTTACCGTCTCAGCAGCTGCACGTCTGAGTAATGTTGGTGACAGGTAGAGGAGGAATGGGTATAGCTCCCAAACATGCCAGAGGCTTTCACACAATCACTGTTACTTCTAATTTACTTCCAACTGACAGTTCAATGGGGAGAAATGTCTCCCAGTTTGTATGTCATCTGAAATAATGGGAGGCTGCTCTGTACACTTCAGCACAAACAAATTCAGCAAATCAGCACTTTGGAAGTTCCTATATAATAACTGAATTTGTGAAGAAGCACCAAAATTAAAATTTAAAACACATTTACACAAGCACTGCTGATCAGACATTCGCTTCTGTATGAACAATGTGCAATGACATACACTGAGGGCCTTTAACACTCAAAATATGGAGGTCATGTCTGAATCTATAATTGAAAAATGCAGCATCAATAAATGAAAATGTCTTATTCTCATCACATGCAATACTCTAGAGCATGACATGACCAGCCTTGAAAGAAAGTCCCATGACTTTAAACCATAATGCTCATACACCCACTGTCTGCAACTACGCATTGTCGTGTCTATAAAACATGATGTAAAAAAAAGTTTATGCAGAAGTTCATGTTTCACATAGTTATCAAGTTCACCTAAAGATACAAAAACATCAACATTTCGTGTTTCTAAGTCATCAAAATTGAGGTTACAGATATATTTTCAGGCCTTTTTGTTGCTTAAACACACATTAGAGAGTGGTAAAACAACAACAAATCAAATTGAGTTGTTCTTGATGACATTAGAGGAGCAGTTGTTCAGTGCAGGAATGAAAACAGGTCTCATCTCTTGTTTTGAATTCTGCTGGTGGGCTTCACCCTTTTGTTTGCATGCAGGTCTGGGCTGTGTTTTTAGTTACTTTAAGTGTATGATTACCAGAGTATGATGCAAGCGCTTTTTCCCCCCATCAGTATTGCACAACAACACAACTCCCTGCTAATTTTGGGGAGATACACACACACACATATATGTATAAAAGCTACTTGTTCAGCACTGTGCATCTAAACGTTCACACATCCACAGTGAGTGTGACACAATTTCACTAACATCATATTTGTTGTGACAGTGAAGACTCATTTTCTTAGAGATGCCAACCACATGACAACTCTGTCTTCATGGGGTTTGGAAACACATTTAGTGTTTGCCTTTTGTTTGAAAAAAGAGGCTTCTTTGGGGGAGTTAATGGCGCTTCTCTTCGCACAGATCTGATGTTGGAGCTCATCAGCTGCAGATTGCTTCAACGCAGTTTTGTAAAAACAGTAAAAGCGTGTGAACAGCTGGCGGCTCGCAGCTCTGCAGGCTCGATAAGTGCCCCGAAAGAGGCAGGCGGAGTGTGTGTGTGTGTGTGTGTGGGTTGTTCACTCAGGGCTGAGCCTCACCATACCCTCAACAACCCAGAGAGCTGTAAAGTTAAATTAAAGAAACACCATCCGGGTGATCTAGAGCATTAATAACGCGGTTTGTGTCGGAGTTATTTGCGCCCTGGTGCGTTCAGGTGCGCGGCAGAAGGTGCGCGCACATGGACGAACATTTGTGCGTCTGAGACAGACTGAACCAAAAAAAAAAAAAACAAACCAAAACAACTGTGGAAAAGTTACCCAGCGACAGGCAGCAGAGCACCGGGGAGGCAGGATGTCTGATTCCGCCCGCAGGTCCTCCGGTGCGCCACGTGGAAGGAGACCTCCGGACCTGGAGCTGGCGGAGACGCCTGGGGACGCTTTCTCCGAGAGGGGCGACGTGCCAGGGGACGGCGGCACCCCCGCACAGGTGCCCCCAGTCCACCTCCACCCGTACCTGTCTCACCCCCGGATGTCGGTGCGCATGTCGGTGTACAGCACCGGCGTACGTCCGCTCGTCACGCGCGCCTACGTCCAAGGGCGCGTGTACAACTTTCTGGAGAGGCCGTCCGGCTGGAAATGCTTCGTGTACCACTTCACAGTGTGAGTGTTTTTATTTTCATAATCACCCGGATCCGTGGGGTATTCAAGGGTATAATTGCAACTCTAAGATCTTAATTAAACAGGGAGTTAATTGTGCATGTAGAAGCCTTGGAAGCTCTCACTACAAAGAATTGTTAATCCTGCGAATTTTCGAAAGATGCTTCACAGATATCACAGCACAACCGGAGGTCCCTGCAGGAATATTACAAGGATATTTTAGTCTAGCCATGGCAGATTAAAGAATACCATATAATTCATCACAGACAAGAGAATCTCAGGCAAACTCGTCCTCGTGGGAGTACTAAAGGGATATTATACAGATCTTTCAGTTGGGGAGACTGTTTTCCTCGGCATCGTTGAGTATTTAATTTTCCAGAACAGTTTGAGCTCTGAGGTGCTCCTGGTGTGTTCGCAGAGCTCATAACAACGCAACTTTTAAAGCTATTCAAGCAGACAGCAGATGTTGTGTTGTTTGTGTCTCCTTGCTGACAGTGTGACAGGTGTGTCACACATCCTGGCTTTATGGAAATAAAATATAAATAATACAGCTGCCAATGAGCATAAGACTTGGCATAAACAAGTTTTGGGGTAGATTTTATCTGCTAAAGCTCCAGTTTCATGAAAGTGTCACATTATGGTTCACCACCCAAAACTGATGTGACAAGTAGTTTGAAAATCTGTCTTTTGCTGACAAATGAGATATTGTGACTCATAAAAAAACTCTCTATACACCACTGATGTCTTGCGTAAGGATATTGTTTTTCTCTCGACATAACCCACATCCGGGACAGTCCAGCAGATCCAGACCAGAGTGCTCAGGAGGTTGAGGAATGTGGGATATGGTCCTCCCGCTCACCCCCATGTGTGTGTTGTCTGTCCCCACTCGCTGGCACTGATAGTGGGCAGCTAAACTTGGCAGCGTGTGCTGAGGAGGAGGCAGCGGCCCTGTCTGTCGCTGCCACCCTGTGACCCCGCGGTGTCGGAGGGGACGCAGGGGAACGCGGCCTGTCGGCGCAGGTTAGAGTCTCAGTGACTCAAAGGGAGCATGAGCCAACGCGGTGCAAGTCGGACGCATTAGGACGTTTCCAAGAATAGCCGCGCAGCGCACGATAACGGGGAAGCCGGTGGTTGCCATGATTACAGGGAAACCTTTGAGCATCAACATTTGCAGTATCAAATTATCTGACCGTACAGTGGGTGCAAACCAGGAAGAGCACCACATGCTGATTCCAGGAAAGCTCAGGCTGTAAGGAATTGAAGGAAACACCACAAAGTGCTTCTGAAAATATACAAAATCAATATGGTTTTCACTTTTTCCACTTTGTTTCAGTGTGTTTGCTGTAATGCTGAAAGCGTGTCTTGAGGTTGCGTCTGCCTTGACTGGCAGGTTTCTTCCTGGTTACACTAAAGATAAGGCCGCATTAGCCCATCAGTGAACAAAAACTGCACTCAACCATTAAAATGAAAATGCTCAGCAGTTCCCCTGTTGGTAATGAATATTTCTTAGAAACTGTAAACAGCCTGTGATTGCGATGCTGCAGTTTGGTGTCTAATGATTTCACAAATGGCAGTTTATTTCGCTGTATTGGCTTATTGTGCACAGGCACAAAGCCAAAGCTGAACATAGTTGAGTGTCAACCTTCAAATCCACTGGAGCTTCCTTTAATTGGTCCATCATGTGTGCTTCAGTTGAAATGAATGGGGAGTCAGTTCATTTACAGGGAAGAAGTGTGATCATACCTTTGACAGATAAAGAAGGCAGGATGGTATGCAAACTAAATCCAAAGTAAAACCATGAGAAACCGACAGTACATATCTAAAAACACATGTCTGTGAAGTGTGAGCAGTGCACTCAGCGTCGCAGGTTTGTTGGAGTTAATTTGTCTGGTTGTTTAACTGTGCAGCAGGTTTTTGGGGTCAGCTTTGGTACCTTGTTTTGCAAGTGTTTGAGTGGGAGAAAAGCAGTTAAGAACAAGCATGGCCTTATCACTGACCCAGAACTCGAACGTCAGAGTGATCCAAGGCCTTATCAGAGGTACCCTTGTGTGTGTGTGAGAGTGTGTTTGCACATGCATACATGTCAGTCTGCATGTGGAGTGATACAGTGTGTTTACAGGGACTCATGTCTGCTGTATCGAAAGAAAGCACTCGTTCACTTCCCTGTGAAGGAGATGGTATATGCTTAGCTGAATGGAATAAATGAAGCACGTCGAATGCTCTCGCTGGATGTCCGTCTGCAGTGTGCTGCGATCTAATAGCCAATTCGGTGGTTTGGTCTGCAGCAGCATGGGTCCATCCCACATGCTGGTTATAGATGAGTCGACCAGGAGAGTTTAGAAGAAATCCAAATCAGAAACTGTTTTTCGGCTTTCTGTGACACTAAAAAATAAACTGATACATTTATTTTTTTTTTATAATTCAACAGAAAGGCACTCATGCATTGTCGTTCTTTTCAATTGGAGCTCTTTGTATTCTGTCTGTATTTCAGTAACTGGGGGAAAATGCACCCGAGCTTTTATCTTTTCCTCTTTTCTTTCACAAAACACAGGAGCTGAGGTTCTTAATGGAACACGTAGACAAGGTCACACATCGTTTTGCACCTTATGTCTCTGACATGTTAACCCCATACCAGCCAGCATAGATACTGACTTCTATTGGCTGCCCAAATTACAGACAGAAGAGTGATCAGGCTACACATGCACCCACACACACTTAAATACATGTCATACATAATGTATGATTTTATCTTTCATTGCTGTGCTTCCGTGTAAACCTTTGTTGTTGGTTGATTCACTTTCTGTCTTTTATCACTAAAGCGCTCCAGTGATAAAAAATAAAATACGATCGTGGTTTCAAACAGGATATTTGATGGTAAGAGCCGGTGACATTCTCAGTAGCACCACTACTAACTCTTATCCTGTCCCCTGCTTTGTCTATACACTCACTGCACAACAAACTGCAAGTGAATCTGTCCATCAATAATAGATGGGAGCGATGCTTTGAGCTTTTGTTTAGACTTCAGTGGTGCCTATGTAGCTGAGCCAATGTATTATTTTGTCTGATGCTACACCAAGCCCACTGGAGGTAAGGGAAGTGAAATATGATGGTGCGGTTAGTAGAGAGGGACTGACGAGTCAGATGGATTAAAAGGGAAGCAAAAGTGTATGCTCAGCATACTGACTGTGTATGTTTACTGGCATTTCAGACGCCATAAAATTATTTAAGCAGAGCTTCATTGACAAATTACATCCATTAGCATACCGGATCGTTTGCTTCGGAAAGTTAGATGTTCATTTGTACCTCTTTTCATCCTCTTTTTCACTGCCTTTGCGAAATTTCTACATGTGATCACATTTTTTTTTTCCAATGTCCAATGTGTCCTGCTCTTCTTAACAGACACATTTACTCACATTTGCACAGACTGTAGATGTCATTTCGCAGAGGACACAGGGATCATAGAGGGCATTTTGCTGTGCTGTACTGTCTGCTTGTTTTGTTCTTTCAGTCAGGACCTGCTCCTTTGTTAGCCGTGTTACTCACCAGTCCATCTTCCCTTAGCAGGTCTCTCTCTGTCTTTTATCTGTGTTGACGTGTGGCGTGCACGTTCGAGCCTGCGTGTGTGCGCGGATGTGTTAGTTTGGATTCCTGGCCAGTCTTCAATAAACTTAGGCTGTAGCATGCGGTGATAAGGGCCTCCATGGTGCAAACACCAACTGGAAACTATAACTCCCTCTACACATAGTTTCCATCAAGTGTGCTCATATAGGAAAGAGAGAGTGATTTTTTAGGAGGTTTTTTTTTTTTGTTTTTCTTTTGTGAACAGTGGTTTAAAGAAACTTCAGCTTGATGACAGAGGAGCAAATACTTCCACCGACGCTGTGCAGTGCTGTCAAGATCTGCCAGCTCAATATTGGGTTTCTTTCATGGTCCAGCACCATTTCTTTCAATCAAATTTTTGCCACTTTTTAGAGGTTTCTGGATTAAGTTATGCTCACTATTGTAACTGCAGTGGCTTTTCCCCCCTCATATCCTGTCACCTTGCCTATTTAATAAAAAAAAATCTCACATATGAATCAAATAAAACGATTAATTATTTCAAGCATTTTAGCCAGCTTTCATGCCCACACGTAGCCAAATGTGTCATTGAACTTCCCCTAAAAAAACTAAATATGTGTTCATTTCCATTTTTGAGTTTTCTTTTGCAGAGATTTAAAAGTTATCTCCATCAGCCATTCCCAGGTGTACAGACATATATATTAACTGCCTATATTGATTCTTGCAACCATGCCAAGTTTTGAAATAAGTACCGGCAGTACAGTTGTATCTAAACAGGAAACAAGCTTTCCGGTGCCTCTGTGTTTTTTAGATCGGGCCAATTGTGAAAGCTTGTTCTGTCAGCTGATTGGCAAACGAACTGAAGTGCCAAGTGCATCCATTCAGCTGTGCTGCCCTTCACTGCCACATCTCTTGCCAGCGGAAATGAAAATTTTATCAGTTTGCCCTTGCCAGCCGTTCCACAATGTGCAGTGTACATCCATTACAATTTCTTTTAAAAAGATATCCTGCTAACATACAAACATAATGAAATGAGATGACAGGGGTGAAACTTAATCCTTGAATCAGTACTGCTGTAACGACAATAAGAGCAGGAACTAACGCTGGCTGAAACACGCGTGAACGAGGTTAAACACGATCCCTCCCTTTGACTTTTATGAACAGCTGTGAAAAAAAAGGTCACTAACATTTATTTGTCAGTGCAATGATGTAAGCTCCACTTATTTTTTCAAACAACAAAAACATGGTCATTAAAAAAAAAGATAAAAAAATCCAATTTGCAATCTGTGTCAAAGAGTTTAGGAGTCAAAAAGCGCAAGGCCACATAAAAGAATGTTTTTTTTTTTGTTTTTGTTTTTTTGTTAGCATGATGCCTTATCTCAAAGAAGTGAAATATCTTTCCTCAAGTGTGTAGAGGAGTTACAGACGTCTTAGTGCTGCTGCAGTTAAAGCACTCGTGACCTTGAGGGGGAATAAGGGGAATGTTAAGGAGCAATTTAGTGTTTGTTCATACTGTGTGTGTGTGTGTGTGTGTGTGTGTGTGTGTGTGGGTGTGTGTGGGTGTGTGTGTGTGTGCAAGCAAACCTGTGTGCTCATTATTTGACAAGTTTATCATGCACTCTGCATTCATATGGCGGAGTTCAAAAAGGTTCACAGTAATTCCTCCAGAGGGATGTCCTTGAATGTTTGCTCAAATTCAGCCTGATACTTTTCATGACAAAAATATAAAGTAATGTTATGCTGTTTTGAAACTTTTTTTTTTTGAAAGCCGTTCAGAAGCCCCGACTCAAACTAGACGCCACAGCTGACTGAAGTTTTGCTGTATAAATCAAAGTCTGAAATGTTGGCATAAATATGAGGTGGGGATGTTGAAAAGTGGATTGAGGAGATTCGTGTTTGCATGACTCGACTGATGACACGTTACATAAAGCTTCGAAGTTCTGAGGTAAACAGGACAGCTTCATCCGGGAGGGAAATATGGGAAAATATACAGAGGAAATAAGAACAACAAAACCTTAAAAAAGTGATGACACTGTAATCAAGACTTACCTGTATGATGTGCTTTATTTCCTTCAGGTTTCTTATAGTCCTGGCCTGTCTGATCCTCAGTGTTCTGTCCACCATCGACCAGTACCAGGCCCTGGCTCACACAACGCTCTTCTGGGTGGTGAGTCTTCAATTAAACATCGCTCTAGTCCTACTTTGTATCACAGTCAGGTCGTATCTACCTCCAAGACAGGGTTCAGATTGAAAATTAAAGACGGCACTAGATGATTTTTAATCCTAACTGGATCACGTTAACCCTCGGAGCTGAGACGGGGTGGATTGAGATGAGTGAAGATGATGCTGCGGGGTAATGTGGGCTCAAAAGTGAGAAACCTTCAGAGTCCTGGGTCAGACCTGAGAGCGGATTTGCAGAATTAACATGCAAGCGATGCTAAAATCTCGCTGATGTAGTAATTTATTTACGGAGTTAGCCAGCTCGAGAACTAACAGGAGTGTAAGTTAACGATGTTCAATGAGGAGACATATTTATTGCGGCGCTGTAATAAAGTGGACCAGCGCAGGATGCGGACCCAGAGGTGGGGAGAAGTTATGGAGTTTTATTGTGGGCGCATTGGGGAACTGAGGTGGAGTGGAGAGGAGATGATAGCTGGCAGGAGGCTGAGGACAGATGGGCGAGGGGAGCGCGGCCGGGCGGGAGAGGACACAAGGGTGTGAGCGAGGCTGGCTGACAGAGAGATGCAGGGAGAGCAGGCAGATGTGAGGCGATCAAGAGAGCAAAAGGGAGGGAAAAAAACAGTAAATAACTAACTAGGAGGGGGAAAAAAACTCGAGGAGTAATTCTCAGAATGACTTCGCTGAAGGAGGCCCCCGAAGCGAGCGACTTCCTCAGTGTGGCTGAGTCAACGATTTGACAGCGAACGGGTGAGGAGCCGGGGTAGAAATACTGCACGGCTGATGAGCTGAGGTGGCGGGTGTGCAGGTAATCAAGAGCCGGGAGAGCGAGGAGATGGAGCGCCACGCCCACACATACACACACACACACATGGGGGAAGTGGAAACACAAAGAAGAGGAAATCACAAGAAATGCACAGGAATCTGTCAATATTTCTGTCTATATCTGACAATATTTGTAGCGACTGCTCTTTCACAACCTCTGCAGACTGCAGATTCGTGCTGTATTTCTCTGTTGTGGAGCCGTTTGGACTCCAGCACATTGGTTGAACTATGAAATCGGATGGAGTGACACAGCTAACATGACAGCTCTCTCTCTGTTTCCTGCTCTCTGGGTCTCTTCAACCCGAAAGGTCGCGGCTACTGAGATATCTCTGCAGCGGGTTGTGAATTCCCAAGTAAGCGTCACTAAAGTTGCACTCTGCAAAAACTCCTCATGGATTTACTTTGCCTCAGAGGGCTGATCTACGGATTGCGGGGGATTTCTTTGGAATGAACTGATTTGACTCACACCTGCTTTAAGTGCAGGTGTGACCGGACCATGAAGGTTGAGGGAGCCTAAATGATTTCTGCCAGGGCGTCAGATTTTGTTATGCTCTGTGTGCTCGTGATGCTTCGAAGGCCGAAAGGCTGAAATCTGAAAGCGGACGCGGGAACAGCTCAGGAGAGATCAGAAAGAAAAAACAAAAAGCAAAAAACTGCTTTAACACCACCTACTCCCACTAAGACTCCCATAAACGTTATACGGACCATTGTGGCACTAACACCGAACTTGATTTCCAGCGTGTTAAACTGCCTCATGTTGTGGCGCACAACTAGCCAAATCTGCTCATATCTACAAAATGAAAGTGCTCATAACAGCTGTATCCACCAGTTTCATTCGGCTCCACACAGTCTGTTTCGACAACTGATGGTAGCAGTGCTCAGTAAAAGGTAGCATTGCACCCTGGGCCGGTATCAAAATAGATTTTTTAAAAAAGTACAATCAAATTATAGATATTCTTTTGTATTTGCTGAACTTACGGCTCCACATGATGTTTTCAGGGAGGATTTTGGATGTAAACAGAGTCGTGTTTGTTTCCAAGAAAACTCCACAGTGTACCTTTAATGATCCCGATCAGCGGTCCATGAACTGCGTGTGTCTGAAAAGATGCAAGCAGGGTGATTAAGATTTGAAAGAATCTAAATCTCAAGAGCGGGATGCACTTTTTTATCTTTTAACAGCACGGTTTACATTGCAGATACAGCCTGTAGCTTTTTTCTCCCTCTGCTGCCTCCTGATCTGATCTTTTCCTTTGACTTTTCACCATCTGTTCAGCACTTGTTTTTTTTTTTGTCTGTTGTTGTTGGCTGGCATCTGCAAAGAGGCACAATTCTGATATATTAAGTAGTTAAGGAGGAATTTCTTTCCCTTTCTTTGTCACATACTCATTTGAATAAATTAAAAAAAATGATAATTATGCTCATAAAGCAGTGCAGTTAATAAACACAGAGGAAGCTTTAAATTCTTTGAAATGGCACACGTGTTGGATAACCTTGTTTAATAAAGCGTAGAATTGATCTGAGAGTAAACAGAGCTGTTTAATTAACTTCTATCATGGTTTACGTGCTGTTATATTTTAAAAGGTGTTGTAGCAAGCAGAGCCACGAAGTCACGAAATATCAAACCTCAGTTTCTGCTGTTTGAAAAGCAATTTCATGGGTTGATTGACCTAACAGCTGCCTGACAAAAACAATTTAGGGACACTTTAGTTGGAACTATATAGGCTTTTTTGTCTCTACAAACAATTTCAGGGTGCCCCGCTGGCCAAAGAGAACGAAGTCTCCTCCTCTGAAATCAATAGTAAATGGGATAAAGTTAACCCCGAGACACCAGCTGCTGAGCACAGGAACTGTTTGGGTGACGGGTGAGTCACTCAGGCTCAAACAAAAGAAAACCCCAAGAAAGGATAGAGAGGACTTGAGGATTTTCCTTTAAGGAGGACTGGAGCGTGCCACATGTGGCAAGTTCACCTTGGCCTGGGGATAATGGGATGAAACGGTCATGGTGCTTCATGAGCTGGAGCGTCAAAAGTCCTACAGGTTCACTGTTGGACTCGTGGAGATCCAGGCCACTGCAGAGGCCCCTGTCCGTAAGCCAGACCTGTAATTAAAAAAGAAAAGTGTGCATTTAGTACCAAAACATCACAAAATATACATTTTACAGCTAAATGTTTTTCAGCCCTAAGTTCACCCTCTGGAGACATTTAATCCTCTTATTCTTCTCTTCTACACAGATAATGAATAATTAATATTTGCCATGCTGCTAAACCTACCAAAATCTCAAACATTCATCTTTTCCACCCTCTACCCCAAAGGGAGGGTTTTGTACTTTCTGTGCTTTCTAGTTTAGAGATTTGCTCTGACCCTGCCATTCTCTCCTCCCCCAACACAGAAGCATCTTCTTTGTCTTGTTCCTTTCTTCCTGCACACTCAAGGTTAACAGAGATTGCTCTGTTCTTCACTTGAAGATGCAGCGCCAGCTGACGGTGTTTGTAGTAGTAGTAGTAGTGCGTTTGGCCAGATGTCAGTTTGCCCCAAAGGATCCGCATTCTCCAAAGAATTTTGTTTGTTTTCTGGATCCAAACAGGCTGTGAAGTATTAAAAAAAAAAAAAAAAAAAAAAAAAAAAGTGTTGCTGGATTTAGTTTTATTCTGCACAGACATTCTGGAAACATGGTGTATTTGCAGTTCAACAAACAAAGACCATCAAGTCACTTACGAGAGCGAACGAGTTTATTGGAAAAAAAGAAGGAGGAATAATGGCAGAGGATGGAGGGATGACACGAGGGGGTGAACCGAGGGCGGAAGGGGGATCGATGATGGGTTGAGATTGAAAGATGTTGTGCAGAGGAACTCGGGGAGCGAGGCTCAGCGTGAGGGCAATGACTAGATGAAGTATCCTAGTTTTACGGTCCCCCTTGTGGTTCCTGTAATGAGAGAGAAGGAGGTGAGGAAGCAGAGAAAAGGGGAAAAAAGGGGGGAGGGGGTTAAAGCGGTGAGGGATTCGAGATCGAGCAGAGGCAGTTGGATGAGAAGAGAGGATGGGAACGCTGCTGTAAACTGTTTACAAAAACACAGTTAAATCAAGACCCAGCGGCTCGGTAGCTGCAGAGGTTTTAACTGCGTCATGCGGCAGAGGTTTTCACCGGGCTATGTATGAAATGAACTGTTTGTTTCTACGTGTCGGCCCTGTGATTGATAGGCGAGGAGTCCAGGTTGTACCCTGCATCTCACCCAATGACAGCTGGGATAGGCTCCATCACCCCCAGATCCTTTGTGAGGATAAGCAGTATTGATAATGGATGGATGGAAACATGAAATAGACTCATGGAAAAATACCCCACATCGACATACTTCAATCATCAACTTACCAAAAAGAGCGCTCCGATATGATTTGGTTGGAGGATAATCAGACTTCATCCAAGTTGTGGTCAACCTGAAAGCGGGCGATTAAGATAATAATCGAAAAATAAATATTTTCTCTGGTGACGTACTGTGTTATCAGAGCGGATAAGGAAGTTCATCTCCATTTAGATCCCCTCAGCTGTTAGTTAGCCTGAGTGTAGCTTGAGCTGTTAACGTTTAGGCCAACATCCACATTTTAATGACAGCAGAGAAGAACAATGGTGATGAAAATCGTGTTATATTACTGTTGTTTGTCAAGGTCAAAATGAACTTTAAAGTTCAAGTTAATACAAAGGTTTTGATCCGTTGCTAAGCCTCCCCACTCCCCGTTTGTAAATGTATTACCTTTTTCCAATAGACCATTTGTTTTTCAACCTTGAAGCAGAAATCCTCGCTGAATAAATTAAGCAATACAGCATTTTTACATATTTGCTTCCAAGAACACAGTTTAACATATTATTAATCCATTTTTTGTTTTTCAAGATATGCTATTTTACATTTGCCGACATTTTAATCTTTGGCTCTGATGAAGAAAAACACTTCCAATAATTTCAAGCTGAAATCGTCTCCGGCTGCACGACACGTAACGCGTCTTCTGCCCGGCTTTGTTCCTCCCATCACTCACCGCAAAAGGATCATGTCACCATTACAAATCTATGAAAAGCTATTGACTCACTTTCAGACGGCTTCATTGCCAACTCCTCGTCAATGATTAAGAAATGTGTGGAGGTAATTGCATTCTCATTCACGCCAGCTCATTAATTTCCACATGTTGGTGTAATCGCGCGCTGTAATTGATTTTGGAATCCATTTGTCCTCGAGGAGCGCTGGAGGAAACTTGCATGGAACTGAAATTGAGAAGCTTTAATTGAGAGGCTTTGATTGTTTGGGGGGGTTTTTTGCGCTTCGTGTTCAGCTGTCGGACACGTGCCGTTGTTGTTGAGATCCAGAGATGCGACACGGTGAATATCACTCAGCTCAGCTCACACAAAGACCGTAAGTGGGGAGAAAGTACCAACATGGCTCCGTCCAAAGGTGACAAAATTATCCCAAGCCCCTTTGAAATTGCACAATCAATAAAACAAAAAGTATAAAAATTAGATGACGTGTTTGTTTTCCATGTTCCAATTTCTGTATATGATCATTTTCTCGTGTCTTATCATTGCAGATGTTTGTTTGGATTAAACAAGATACAACATGTAAGTTACTGAGCTTTACGTTTGTTGGATTTGGATATAGCCAGGCTGTTTCCCCCCGTCGGCTTCCAGTCTTTGTGCTAATCTAAGCTGACCAGCCGCTGCCAGGAGCTTCATTTTCATTGTAGGGATGTGAGAGTGGTATCTGTCTTGTCAGCTAACCAAATAAGTGGTAATAAATTGGTATCCATTCCTAAATTAATTTAAATGGACAAAAGACAGATAAATATGAGTATTTCTCAGAATACAGAAGTCCAAGTACGTTTTCCACCTCAAATAAAGAAGGAATTAGTGGTACGCTACAAATGAAATGGTGACGAATAGTGTATCTGTTGAGTGAGATTCAATAATCCTTAATGAATTGCTCCGACAGGTTTATGTGAGTAGCCGCATTTAATGAAAGCAAGCGGAAAGGAACATTTGCCGTTGCATCTATAATTCAGCAATATCTGTTTTAAAGCACACTTTGCCTGAGTCTGAGCAGGTGTTCGGGTGTTGTTGCACTGAATACTGTAACCTGCTGTAACATCTGAGTTTTTTGTTTTTTTTTCTTTCCCCACACCTGTCCTTCTCCCTCATTTCTCTGTTCTGTTTCCCTCATTTCTCTGACAGGAGATTGTCCTTGTGGTGTTCTTCGGTGTGGAATATTTTGTCCGCCTCTGGTCAGCGGGCTGCCGCAGTAAATATGTCGGCATCTGGGGCCGACTGCGCTTTGCCAGGAAGCCGATATCTATTATAGGTGGGAACACGACCCCTGTACACACACACACACATCTACATGCGAGCGCACAAATAGACATATCTCTCCCCGCCCACACACAATATTTAAACAATATCTGTAATATATCCTGAGCTTCATCCCAAAATGAAATATGTCAGACAAATTCAGCATGAAATTAAAACTGTCACTGCAATTTTTTCCTACCTCCTGCTTTTTAGTCATAAAATTAGAACCTCCAGGTGTTTCTATTTTTTTTAAATATGCCGCAGTGAATATTAGTATTAATATTACTTGTAACCCCTCTCACCTCAATTGATTTATAGAATAATTTTATAATGAAAACCAATAATAACTTCTTAATGGTGCACTTTCCATCCACTTTTAAATACCTGCAGTTTCCTCACAGACTCTTCCAAACCTCACATGGAGGACAGCTCTCGTTGTGCTCGATCTCAGCGTGTTGAACCTCTGCATGCGTGTATCATATTCATTATCATTTAAACCTGCTTATTCTCTATCAATGCAGATCTGATTGTAGTGGTTGCCTCTATAATTGTGCTGTCTGTGGGCTCCAAAGGCCAGGTCTTTGCCACCTCTGCTGTAAGGTAAGAGTGTGCAGTGTATGTGCAGGTGGGAACTGTGATGCTGGGAAACTTTAATGCTAATGAGTATTTAATTATATTTTAGACAATATTGTTGTAATTTCATGGCAAACGCTTGGGGAAGACTCAGTCCTGTTTCAACATGACGGTGTCCACTTGCTCCATAAACAAAGAAGAGCTTGTCTGACGTGCACAGTGACACCTTTGCGATGAACTGTCCAACTGTGACTCAGTCCCAAAATCAGTGTCTGACCTCAGTAAAGTTCTTGCGGTTGAATGGGAGCACATTATGCAGTCAGGCCCCACAGTCATGAGGAAAGCTTTTCCAGAAGTGTAGATCATGTTTCAGCAGCAGGAGAATGCCAGTGGCTTTGAAATGAGATGTTAAACAATCACATACGGGTTTAATGTTTGGGTGTGCACGCATGCATACCTACATGCTTTTGCTGTGAATACGATGTGAGGGTTTAAAAACTTTTCTTATTTTTCAGAGGGATTCGGTTCCTGCAGATCCTGCGAATGCTCCACGTGGACAGACAGGGAGGAACGTGGCGTCTCCTCGGCTCTGTTGTCTTCATACATCGGCAGGTACGCAGTCACTGCTTTTGAGAGCACATTATAGGTCCAAAGCCATCAGGCCCCTGATTCTGATTATTAGCTGGAGGCTTTCTGTCAAAGATTTATAGCTTTCTCTCACATATTTTAGCATTTTCTCCTATATCCACATGGGAATGCATATAATGGCAAAAAGAATATTCAGCTGAGCTATTCTGCAGTATGTTCAGGTCATAAGCTCGGCTGTGAAAGATGTCTGTAGCCCCTCCAGAGTGTCATTCAGCCGAGATACAGAGGTGGCTGTGATTATCCCCGGTGGCCACTGTAGTTGTCTTGTCTAAAAACAGAGACTGATGAAGGTGAGCAGAGCATCATGGCGGATGCTTCTCACCCAGCACTGCCTGCTGTGCTTCCTTGTATCGGACTTGGCTGATGACCATATTGCTCCCGGCTGAGGCTGGTTATCAACAGCCATTGACCTCAGCTGTAAAAGAAGCGAGCATCGGTGCAGGAGGGGAATACTGGGGCACTTTCCCAAGCTGATTCCTGCCAGAGAGCTACGGGGGGCCACTCTGCATGAAATAAAGCCTGCACCTCGTGAGGGCACTTTATATCTGAGCATATAGAATAACAGGTAGATAACTGTCAGGTGCACCCTCTAATTTTGTGCCAGTGTTGCTGATGGATCATGACTGCTCATTAAGCGATCATCATATCCTGTTTTTCTGCAAAAGATGCAGCATACACAACACAATAAATCGGAAAATACAGTAAAGTAGATGGTGCAATCATTATTAATTGATTAAAAGGTGCATATGGCTATATTTCATCATTATGAAACAATGAGGGCAAGAACAGTTGAAGTAGTAAATTGATGTATTTTTTAGAGGCGTTAAGAGATTAGACTGTGATATTTCAGGGGACACTAAAATTAACATAATTTTAAAACATCCTCTCATTCCATTAATCATCTTCTGAACCCCAGGAACCTGAATTTTAGGGCGATGCACATGACCAAATAACAAAATCTCACAAAGCAGCAAGCTGGAATTCGGGTTCTTACTTAATTCATTCTCCACCACCTGTGTTTCCTTCAGGGCAGAGCCGAGAAGTGGTCGTCTGAGGGTTTAAGTGGGCGGTTGTGGCTGGTTTAGGGTGGGCCTTAATATGGTGTATCTTTCACACAAATGCTCACACGGGGGCAGAGGAGAGATAGTAAGTGTGCAGGAGCCAGAATGAGATTGACCTTCAGATAAGCCAGGTTATACTTAGTCCTGATTGGGTTGTAAAGCCATCAAAAGCTGTATGTTTGGTGTATTGAGGCTTTCTGGGGGAGCTCGGTGCTTTCACCTTGTTTGGTTTGTTCTTTGGACTGCATTTTTAAATGTAAAGTAATAATATGCTCTGTTAAGGCCCTGGACACCCCCTCCAGCTCTACACAATGAAAATACAGTTTGTTACCATACAACCAGCCATACAGTAGAGGTCAAATTGAATCAAGCAGCTGGGTGCTAGTGCGAAGAACGTCCACTATTTGCTCCTTGGCGATTTTCTAACTGCTGAGGTTAATTCAACATGAAACCCGAATATTTTGTTCAGCCATTTTTCTCTCGCGTACACACACACGAAACCGCAGCCCTGCTGTGTTAACAGCTGGAGTTTTTAAAGTCAATGGAGTTTCATTCACTCCAATCAGCATCCGGCCTTCGTGTTACGGCGACATTTAAATACACACTGAGCAGCATTCTAGTGCTAATGGCTTGTAAACACACTCTCCTCGCCGGCTCTCTGGCAGATTGGAAGCTCACGTCTCCTGAATGTGTCGCAGCAGCGGCACATCTACTAAAGCCCTGATAGTGACTCGAGGAAGATGTACCCTGAATGCATTAATAGCTGTTATTTCCCAGAGTCGCAGTCTTACACGTTGTAAGCAGTGATGCTGGTTGAAGGTGGTTCAGGCTCTCATTTTCTCTGCCTAAAGCTTTGATGTCCCAAACGTTAGAAAGAAAGAAATTTAATGCAGCCGCATGAAGAAATGCAGACACAGATGCTGACTATTAATGGAGTCCTGTTTGTGTAGGGTAATGTTTATGTTACTTCAAGGGAGGCATACACAGCCGTTTCCTGGATCTTTTTTTTTTTCTGCAATAATCTGCTGCTGCTGCTCCTCCGTGGTGCTCTGAAAAATCTGGGAGTGACAGTTTTGGGCCGAGACACAAATAAGAATTTCGCTCATCAGGAATTCAGTCCAGTTTAGTGCAGAGAGCGCTCCGGCATTCTGAGTGGTTAAACACAGTTTAAATCACACAGGAGGTGAGTGCAAAGAGAACATTCACTTAAAGAGCTCTTTCAGAAAGCGGTAGTCCAATTACAGTCAGACAGAATGAGAGCCAAGCCCAATTAGACCTCCCGAGCAAATCACAGACAGATCCTTATTGAATCAGCAATAAGATGCTTCAGAGTTATTTTAAATACACCGGGAGAGATCAGCTGTCTGGAGTTCAAACTAATTTATAATGATTTAGTGGCTGTCTGAATTCAACCTGAACCCTCCATTGATTAGTGATTAACACACTTTCAGTTTAACGCACTTGCACTTATCGTTCTTTTAAAGCTGCATAAAGCATAATGGTACATTTTTATTTCATTACTTATGTTGTGCTAGAGACATATATGTAAAGGTATAGGTTGACAAACTTGTCTTAAGCAAAAAGGTCTCAACATTAGCTGGCCTGTTAGGTTAATGTCCCATTTTTATGGGATGCTAATGATACATCTCATTTGACAACTGCATTTTTGTTATGAGACAATATGTAATATTATTTATGTAATATGACTTTATAGTTTCATCATTCATCAATTATTGTGCAGTGTGTCACTGACGTGTGTCCTCAGGTTTGTAGTATTTTTCACAGCTGTTTTCCAGCAACAGGACTAATCCCCTGACAGTGGTATTGCTGCACACTCCTTCTCTCCAGGCCTTACATTTAAAGTGGGTTCAAATGTCGACCTGTTTCTTTCTGACCGAGCCCTGCTGTTGCTGCTGTGCACTTTTCCCATCATGGTCTCACATTGTCTGACCTCCTGCAGCTGCAGGGTGCAGCGAGCTCGAGGCTTCAGCACTGTTGGCGATTCGCTGCTGGTGAGCAGACTCTCAGGAAGGGGGGCTTCAGAAAGCAGGAGGACAAACCTGCAGCTGCCCAGTGACTAGGGCATTTGGACTAGTGTGATTTAAAGGAGAAAGAAAATGTTTTTGTGTCCTCCTTAAAAAAAGAACTCATGAACACATTTTATCACAATTTTCACAAACCAATTTTAACAGGTAACAGCTGAGGTAACTTGTAAAGGACATGTTAATAAGGCATTTTCCTTCTAGTCTTTCATTTGATTCATGCTGTTAGTCATTCAGTGAATTTCCGTAATGAGCTCTTTCCTAATGAACTGCTCCTCATGAGTGCCAAAAGGCAAATATGGAAACCAATAATACCAATATCAATACCTCCTTATTAAGCTAATATAAATTCCTATGCTGTCAGTGCGAGGAGGGCCTCAATGGTTATTTGTTAACGTTAAAGTTTATAGCATTTGATATTTTTTATTGTCTAAAAATCCTTTAAAAAGACAATCAGTGATGAACTACTAACACGTGTTGTCTTTGCAGCCAAAACTTTACGTAACATAGTTTTTGTGCTATAAAGCTTGTTGTCTAAAAGTAAAAAATGCACTAATGAGTCACACTATGCAGTGTTTCTTCATCACAATGAACGAAACATGCTTTATTCTGAGCCAATCCCACATACACACACATTGTCCTCCTCACTCAAAATATCATTGAATAAGATCATTCCACCAAACTGAGAAGTGGCTGCAGAGCTGAAAGTCAGCATGAATCCACCTTTAGTTCACAAATGACACGCCAGCAGAGACAGCAGAACACAGACAAATACTTTAATCATCATATTCACAGCACATTCACATGAATATTCACACCCATATGTCATATATCTACCAAAAACAACACCACCAGACGCCATGCATTTAACTGATAAAGAGATATAACTGATGCAATGTGGCAGTCAGCAGGGACAGCATGCAAAACGCACATTTAAATTCACAGTTATTATATAATCTTATGTTCACTGAAATTGTCCATTTCTTGTTTTGCTGAATCTGAAATATGTCATGCATTTGTATGTGTTCGTTTCAGGAGCTGATCACTACCTTGTACATTGGCTTTCTGAGCCTGATCTTCTCCTCGTACTTTGTCTACCTGGCAGAAAAAGATGCAGTCGACAGCAGCGGCTCCAACGAGTTTGGAAACTACGCTGATGCCCTGTGGTGGGGAGTGGTAAGATCTGTGTGTGTGTGTGTGTTTTTGACCATGTGATGGCTATGAGGGGCTTAGTAAAAGGTCAAAAGTGCGTTTTGTCCACCGCTGTTTGCCCTGGTATTTTAGTTTATTGGTCCAGTCCTGTTTCTGTCTCTGTGTGATACCTGGTGAGCCTGTTGTTCATTTTGTAAAATCTGCTAGCGTTACAAATAAATGCTTGCTATGGCCAAACAAACAAAGAAAATATGGATGACTTCAGACTATTAAACTTGAGAAGCAAGGCCAAAAACACGGTTGGATTTATTGATTAGTGCCAAGAAGGTGAACAGAATGAAAATCTTTGCTATTGTCATTTAAAAGAACCAGACAGAGAGTTTGTAGGAAATTATGATATAATAATGCATAACAATCAACATAATTAGAAAAAATGGCATAAATTAAAAGAAAATGTTGAATAGAGAAAATAGAGAATGCAAATTAGAAATGAGCTAACTAGAAAGCAAACTTGTAAATTTAAAGTTTCTTAGTGTATATTACATAAACATTTTTGGTGAGGGTATTTCATTTTTTAGAAATAAATTCCTTTCATAACCCAAATTCTCCCCGGGAAAGTCTACGTCAGAGTGCTGGAGAAGAGAATTCGGCCAGTAGTCAATCCTCGGATTCAGGAGGAACAATGCGGTTTTCATTCCAGCCGTGGAACACTGGACCAGCTCTATACCCTCCGCAGAGTGTTTGAGGGTTCATGGGAGTTTTCCCTACCAGTCCACATGTGCTTTGTGGATCTGGAGAAGGAATTCGACCGTGTCCCTCGTGGTATTCTGTGGGGGGTGCTCCACGAGTATGGAGTGCGGGGCCCTTTGCTAAGGGCTGTTCGGTCTCTGTACGACCGGCTCCCTAAGGAGGTGTTCCAGGTGTGTCCCGCCAGGAGGAGACCCCGGGGAAGACCCAGGACATGCTGGAGAGACTACGTCTCTCAGCTGGCCTGGGAACGCCTCGGGGTCCCCCTGGAAGAGCTTGAGGAAGTGTCTGGGGTGAGAGAAGTCTGGGCGTTTCTGCTTAGACTGCTGCCTCCGCGACCCGGCCCCGAACCAAGTGGAAGATGATGATGACATGACATGACATGTAGTTAACTGGAATTAAATGGTTAGAAGGTTACAATCCAATTTTATCTACAAACTAATGTCAAATTATATAGTTCTCTCTGGGAAACTTCTTGAGATTTGTTAGGACATTAAGACATAGATGAGAAAATGTAAGGGTGTTTCCCTCTTCTTCAATGATTGATTTATTCTAAGTCTGGGAGCATTCAGGTGGTATATGTTTGGTACTGCCATCTGTCAACAGCAAACATCCTTTGACAACATCACAAAACCACACTCTATTATGATTTCTTGGTATGCTAAAGACTTTTGCTTTTCATCATTTTATCAGGTATGAGGAGAGTCAGCTGCACAATTCCATCTACCAGCTGCATGTAAAGTTACTGGCTGCAGACAAAAGCACAGTGATCTCAGAGCACACCGTCAGTCCCACCGAGGACCTCAGCACTTACTCCCACAAATGGAAGGAGGTGAGTCACGAGTCTCTAGACCGGTTCAGTAATCTGTGTCTGATGAGGGGCCAGATTCCACATTTTCACTATGTGTCTCTCTGTTGGCCTGCAGGTGTCACATGTGTTCTCTGGTTATGGACCTGGTGTCAGATATGTCCACTTCCTGCACCGCTTGAAGAACAGCTTCTTAAATGAGTTCTTCCCCACGCTGTTCACCGGCAGCTCAGTGATCGTAAAACCAACCAAAACCAGCTCTTAGGCTGAATTTGTCTGAAAATTGTCATGCAGACATAATTGCTAACAATCAGTTCAAATAACGAACACGTTTGTTAGTAGACTGGTAATTAAAGATTTGCTTTTAAGGGCTTTTAATGGTTTTATTTGAATTTGCATTGGAATTATTTTCAGAATAACACTCTGGTTTCTGCAATAATAAAACACGATTTTCTTAATTTAAAATTGCATTCTTTCTTTCAAGTACTGAAATTTGTGTCTGAAAAAAACTAATCAGAATGACAAAGACATAT
>JAVQJZ010158685.1:0-11555 GCA_036025355.1 Leiopotherapon unicolor
GAAGCTGCGCTGCTTGATGGATTGTTGGAGCATTACGGCCACCGTAGTCAGGAGCCTCGCGGAGTGATACACACTGTGTGTAATGCGCCTTATAGTCCGGTGCACCTTATATATGAAAAAGATCGAAAATAGACCATTTATTGACAGTGCGCCTTATAATCCAGTGCGCCCTATATTGAGGAAAATAATATAATATAGTAATATATTTTTTAAGAGTTCACATGTAAATCACTGTCTTATTCATACAGACTGCTGCAGTATCAAAATGTGCCTGTTTGGATCAGGCTGATTACCTCACGTGATCAACTTCACACTTGACACTGCACTTCCTTGGATCTTCTGTACTTTCGCCAGGTCAACATAATGATCTCTTGTTGAGATAATCAAAGGTAACATTGGACAAACTACTTCTAACAGTAATGTGGCAATTCATACTGGTTCTTAGTTAGCTGATGTTGCTGTTGACCAAATAACAGCTTTGACATGGTCAGTCAGACATCATGTACACCAGATCATGTGACATATTGTGTAATGTGAGCTCACAGCGTTTTTTGCTCACAGAGCAAATTTTGACCAGCTATAGCAATACCAGGACATCAAAAAGCCAAAATAGTTACTTTTCCTATCTTGGTCCACAAATGTTCTCAATCGCATTTAGTAACGATCGCTCAAACTTTGTAGGAGGCGTGAGATAAAAGTTGATTATGACAAATTTATAAATTGTGAAACATCAGTTTCAACACAGATAATTGTGTTTTATATGGGTAGATGGAATCCAAGAAAAGAAATTTGTCTCACTGTTCTAAAGTTACAGGCCAAAACATAACATTTGTTGTTATAGCGCCACCTGGCCAAACTGCATTAGATTCAACACTGCTCTTCATTGTGTCCTCAGCAATAAACCCAACCAGTGCAAAGTCAGTCAGATGAATGGAGGACAGAAAAGAACAGAAAGACAGACTGATACAGAGTCCTTGCATTTATAGATAGATATCTTAAGGCATCATCTCTATAAAAAATTAATCACTGATCAATATGTGCTGCTCCTATTAACGAGGGCCTAATAAACTAATATTATTATCTATTTTGCATAAAAGGAACATGCAGGTTCATCACAAGCATGTACACTGTTTTACACATTTTCTGTTGCTAGACGCAGTGATGGGCAAGTTCATTTGAGAGGCTTGTGCTTGTGCAGGGTTAGGGTTTGTGAAAACTCTCTTCAGATTTACAATTTTCATTTCACCATATGGATATAGTGTTACCACTGTGAATAGTCTACAGTGTGACTATGTCACAATTACAACACAGTAACTATATTCTGTATGTGGTATACTGTTTTGCGGTATACAAGAAATCACCATACTCAACTGTTTTATACATGCAGATAATAATTATTTTCTGTTCTAAAGCTGTTTCACCACCATCCAAAGCTACTTATAATGTTGTCGGTTGTGAGAAGCCCCTCCAATTTCCTTTGTACATTGCATTATGGGAGAATAAAGTACGTCAACAACACACTCAAAAATCAAGGGTCTTTCAGTATGCATGTTGACTGTTATGAGTATACTTTATATTTTGCCATATTTTTCCAGTGTGAACACACTACCTACCCAGAACCTGGTTAGATTTAGTAGATGTAGTATGTTTTTCAGATCTTGTGATCTGTTCAAGATGCTTTTGCTCAAATCGAGTTGTTTTGATTTTAGATTAGAGTCACTTTTAATTATTTACTACCGCGCAAACAAGGAAAATAATATAACTAAATAACTAACACCACTTCCCAAGACAATTTCCAAGTGTTATTCTACAAATGCAAGACCCTTTTCTTCAGTATTTCAGTACTTTATGCTACTTCAGATTTCCGCTCTAGTTTTTCTCCTCCACTGCATTATCGAACAGTTTTAGTTACTGGTTGCTGTGCATATTAATATTTTACACGCAGTGCCTGTAATGAGCTTATTAATAATGCATTGTTGTAAGTGAAAGACAGACATAAAGCAGTGAAATTAGCTTCCACTCAACCAGCTACATTAAAATGCTGCTTACCTATTAAGCTATCAGTAATATGCCAACAATACAACATATAATATCACACTGACAGGAGACACACTGCTGATTAAAGCACAGATTGCCTAAAATGTAACATCCCCACTATCGCCATATTGGACTATTTTCTTTCTCTTTGTAATGTCTCAATACTTCTTCCACCACTGATCATAATAAAAAAAAGCTCCAAAGAAATGTACTACATAAATATATTGGCCCTATGAAACTCATATCCTTCCTACCTCAGCTTAGAAACTACACTTATTTCTTCTTCCTTTCAGTGGAATCAGTTAATCTTGCGCAGTCAGCATGTGGCATCCTTTTGAGTGAAGCACTGAAGTTTGGATTAAGTGTTATCCCAGACCCACAGAGTGGAAGTCTCCAGAGAAAGAGACATTTTAGTCAAAAGCTAGGTTTAATTAATGTCTGTGGCAGCAGCCCTGCATTTCAAAGTGCACACATCCAACAGGGGGATTTCTCACCTATCTACCTCAGAGACATCAAGAGCCGAATGAAAGTGTGGTACATCAAAAGTGCTACAACACAAGTGTGCGTTTTCTTTTGATGGGACATGGTGCACCTCAAAGAGAACATAAGGAATTCCTTCTTCCTCATCGACTCTTGTTTTTACGCCCTCCTCATGTTTGATATATGACAGAGGTTGTAGAATATTTATCCTCCCCCTCGAACATCCTTCATCCACCCAAAGCCTCAATGGATAAAGGTGGAAAGCAGTCATTGCACAAACCACTACACCTTAGCAACAATACCACCAAACCTCCAGAAATGGAAGGATGGATCTTTTTTGGCTCATTGCTCAATACAGCTTAAATTTCATTTATTGTTTCTTATTTTAATGAAGTTATGTTGCTGGTTTATGCTTCCAGAATTTGATGTCATTTAATTTCTCATGATGTTCCTCTCTTTGATGCTTTGTGTGAGTCCATGGTAGTCTTTTGTCTTTTCCTTGTAAAATAAGGTGTTTTATCATACACTGACTGCACACTACCTTCCCAGCATGAACAGCAGGCAGGCAAAGTTACCAAATGGTGCAGCATCTAGCAACTAAAGACCCAGATTTCTTTTTTCATGAGTTGGTGGAAAGAAAATTCGAGCTAAGAATGATATTTTTGGTAATGATGTTTCACAGTAGCATTGAAAAAAACCTGATGGCAGTAGATTTTTTAGGTTGATAAAACACAATGTGATTTGGTAAATGCACTTAGAAAGCTGAGAAACACACTGAAACGTGCCACCAAACATAAAGGTAGCAATTCTGCTTTTCTGTTTTCAACTTTTAGTTCAGTTTGTCATCAGCTTTGCAGATTTGTTGTAAGCCGCAGGTAACAACACATGTTCATTCAGACTCTGACTCAAATCAGGACTCACCAGAGCCCCAGCTTTTTTCTGGTATTTTCCTCTGGTCCCTGTCCTTTTTCCTTTTGTCTCTGCACATTTATGTCACACATTCTTGAAGCATGGATTTTTTTTACTCAAGTTGGAACAGTTTCAATTTGCACAGATGTGTCTTTGCAACAATGTGCATCGTTCTGTTGACTTAATATCACACCACTTCAAATTTGCTTGCCTACACACAATGGATTTAAAGTCCACTGCTTTATTCTCACATGTGTATGATATATTACCCATAGCTCAATCTCTAAACACCTTGAAGATTCAGTTTCTTAAGACATTCTGGGACTGACTGACATCCTTCAGGTATTATCCATAATTAGTTTACAGGTTTATAAAAAGTTAGTTTGTAACATAAATACTTACCCATCTTTGCTTTTGTGTACTGGATGTGTAAATGAGCAGTAGTTTTCGTACACGTTAGCATCTGACGATAATATCTTTAAAACTCATTCTGCCGCCCTGAAGCAACACAAAATGAATTAATACAGCGTCAGGATTCTCATTCTTTTGTATTTAATCCTTTATGTATGTAAATTAGCTTATAATATAACCTACATACAGTAAATGTGCCAATATATATAGGCATAAGGGCACTGAAAGCAGAAGCATGTCAAAGCATTTCTGCAATCTGCAGAAAAAAATGGTTGTAATTGGGTAAACATTACGATAGAAGTTGATTATAGCCTACATCTGACATGATTAACAGAGCTAAAATATATTATACATCTATAAAGATGCAAATTGTTTATAATTTTCCTGCTTTTAAATCTTGCTAAATTAGACAAGTAGGCTATTTCTGGAAAGTGATATAAACTGAAGCAAAAGAAAATCCTAAGATTTAATCAACATTAACTATATCAAGAAGATGGGGGGAAAAAAGGAAAAAAGCCCATTTTTCATCTTTAAACAGCAGCTCCCTTGTTATCTTGTCAGTGGATGTGCCATTACCATTAACTTGCACACAGGGAAATATGAAGGAGCAAACAATGAACATGACAAAATGTGAAATTCCCCAGCCTCTCTCAAGGTCTCATTTCCCTGGCAGCTGCTGGGGAGCAGGAAAGATAGATCCTCTATCAACAGCCTTTGGGAGGAGGGTTGTACAGTTTTTTTTCCCCAAGCAATCTATCCTCATTCATTCAACCTAAGTCTTATGGAAGCTTTATCCCTCCAGAATGTATCTAAAAAAAAAAAAAGAATAAAAGCTCCAACTGCGTATTCAATTTAATCTCAAGTATGGTGAGCATTTAAAGCAACCTGGAGTGAGTTATGTGCAGAATGAATTACCTCAACCCTTGATTGTGAGGAGAGCAGCAGTGTGTGGGTCACCTGTCAGGCTGACATGTTCACGTGCTCCATCACAGCAGCAATGATCCACAGAGCCGCTACAGTGGAGTCACAGGCAAGTAATCTCCAATTCTAATTCCATCCAGATTTGACTATATCCTTGCAAATGGTGAATAGAACTCCATCATCTTACAAATTGCCAGACGTGCGGTGATAAATTTCAGTGTATAATTTTACATCTAAAGACTGATGGCCTTAATTTCACTTGCAGTTCGTGCATTGTGCCATTTGGAGCAGGATACAAGGGCAATAAGTACACCAGCGTACAGTACAGTAGAATTACATGAACTCTTGATCAAGTGGGCCACTTTGTCAAAGATATAGATGTTTTGTTTAAAGTGATAATGCCCAACAAAAACTACAGAGACGAACAAGGTGACCTGTTCACTAAGACATGTACTCCACCAGCATCGATTTGCTTCTTAACAACAGCTCACTGTAGAATTTACAATCAAAAATAAGATCTTTTTCTGTAATGCATACAGGTTTTTCACTGATTCTGTCAGACGTAGTGATAAATGATGTCTCTCAGTCACATGAAAATGTGTCTTTCAAACACCCAAACAGTCACCTCCACAAGCCTCGTTAAATATAACCACCACTGTGAAAATCAGCCGTGCCTCTCATCTCAGCAGAATCACCCGCAGTGATTCTGCATCAATCATCAGCACAATATTTCATGTATCTGTTGGATTTTAAAGAGAAGAACCGTCCACACAGTGCAGCTTTGACCCGTTCCTAAGAATGTGAAATGTAAAATGCAGTGAAAACTTGTATTGTTATGATCATGTTGTCGATAAAATGTGATGATTTTACACATAAATGATGTGAGGCATGAAGAGGCATCAAGACCCAAAGAGAAGTCAAAATGTGTGATTCCTGGATTGGTTACACAAAAAAGCTTCTCATATATTACAGCTGTGAGTTTGCCAGAGGTCAAAGATTTTAATATTGACCCCCCCTTTTGAATTTAGATGGCAGCCAAGTTTTGGAGGTCCCACCTACTTCTAATGCTGAATGGTTTTTCAGTTCTGGGGAGTGAGAAATTCAGCACCTGTGCCGAGGTAAGTCGACACATCAATCATCACGTTTCTGGTGTTCGCTGCAGATGCAACGCCACAAAGGGGCCAAAGTAGTTTACTTAGAGAAAATTGCCACAGAGGCAACAATAACTTTCCAAAATGACATACATACATTACATGTGATTGCAGTGATAGCCAGCGAAAGAAGCAAGCTGGAAACTAGATTAAGCCACGTTCAGTTTACACGGAACAAAAACACGCTTCGTCTTCCCAGCCGGAGAGCCACTGGTGGCCCTGAGGGAGCTGATATTTCCATAGCCAAAGACTTAAATTAGCTTTTTGTTTTACTGCAACCTCACAGGACTTTACCAAAATTATTGTGTGTGTCATGACAGCAACAATACAAGTCTCTGATTTCTCAGTATTGCAGTTAGTCAGTTCTGTTCCAAGGTGCAGGATTTATCAGGATATGATCACATGATTAAACATGTATTTTCATTCAATTTACATAATACAGCTTATAGTGCACATTTAGCCTCCAGTATGCCTAAGTAACATTAGTTAAAGCAGTTTGAATATCTAATAACGTTGCAGTAGCAGCAGCTGATTAGCTGTACATGAGAAAATATGATCAGCATCACAGCTTTCATTAGGATGGTATCTGATAATCATGCCAGGTGTAGTGCTGGGTATGTCATGAGAATGTAGGTGTGACTCTGCTGTTGGAGGAGGTCTCAGCAGGATATCACCAGATTCAATACAAACTCAGAAGGAACAAAATAATGAAGTTTTCCACCAAGAACAGCAGTTTGGAGGTGTGGTACAACCTGTTCTTTTAAACCCAAAGCAGCTCTGCTGTAACTGAGACTGTATCAATTAAAAACACCTGGATTGGTCTCAAACTGGAGTCTGTAGATTGGCTCAGACATCACTACTTTCGCTTCATTTCACAGTTTTTACCATTACAACTTTTATCATTGCACCATTTCGTTACCTGACAAGACTGCATGGACTGTGTGGGTCATAATATAAACTTATTATTGACTTTCAGTTAATAATAAAACAAGCATCCGTATCCGGTACTGTCCTCCTGCAGACTCCTCTCAGCATTAGGCGTTAAGTGCAATGTCAACAGTGGGTTGATTTAAAAACCTCCTTCAGATATGTTTTAATAAATCTAAAAATCTTTTTCTTTTTTTTTATATCACATCTACTCCTTTGTTAGTGAAAAACTCAGATCTGCGAATGTGTGCTGACAACAGACCACACACACTGTGAATTCTAGTTCTAGTGCTACAACAAAGTTTACTTCAGTCTTAGAGATTTCTCAAGGAGCCTACGAAATCTATCCATCTCTGAACAAAGGCTCTCAGGTGTGTTTCAATAAAGGGCCAGGTGAGCTCTCAGGGGCTTTTTATCGATTTGGCCTCCTCTCCTGGGTCCTAGTGTTAGACGCTTGACATGTATGTGTACGCCTGCGCTGGTATTCACTGCTTCCAGGAAATAGCAATATTTTTTGGGATGAGACTGAATGCTTTAATAAGGATGAAAATTATGCAAAGTCACCACATCTCAATTTCGCTTGTTCAAGATTTAGTTACGACTCTGGACTAGCACAAGATGTAAAGTAACAGATTGACACTTAATTACTGATGAAATATTGCATTTAAAATGTTGATTAGCAAGACACATCTGGCAATATGGATCCACATCTTTCAGTATACAATAACCATCAGCCAAGCCATAAACCGTATTTTTTTCTTTTGTTTGTGGAGGAGACTGTTCCGTAGCACCATGCTTAACACCTTACAGTTTCCTTTGAAGAACAAACAACCAGTCAACAAGACCGTGGCTTTGCAATGAGACATGCAACAGTTTACATGACAGATAAGTAAACAGAAGAAAAGCGCTGAAAATCATTTAAAGGAGGAGAATAAGATGGAGCATTGCTGCAGGGGAGGACCTCGGAGGCAAACTGGTGAGAACTATAGAGAGAGGGGAAGGAACCTGGGATGTATTCTCTAATTTTATTTTCAACTAAAAGTGCTCAGTCAAATGACTGCTTACAGTTGTGGAGCTGTACATTTGGTCAGGTTCAATTGTCTTATTATATCAGTCTGCAATAAGGTACAATATGTGTAAGATTATTCATTTAGAGTTCATTCAGAGGATGTAGAACTTGTTTTTCATAATGCATTTTGTTCGTCTGTGAGACTGTGGGCCTCCTGTCAGATGAAGCCCCCCTAACTGGCTCAACCAGCCATGAGCAGCACTTTTTGACAGCTTCCTATTTGCAAGCAAACAAATCCACACAGTGCTGAAAGCAGGCACAGTAATTTGAGAGTCACATGGGAAATGTGAGGTGAGTGTCAGTGGCTCAGTCTTAACGAGGCCCCCTGCTCCACTCTGAACCTGCCTGATCTGCATTACCATCTGTAAACCGGCCTTGTTTGGGGAATGATTTTCGTATGCCTTAGCTGAATACTGCAGGATTTCCTGATCTCCATATTGATTTACGTCCAAGGGTGAGCAGGTTAATTAAATGTGAATTGCATGGCAGCAACATTATATCGAGCAGAGTAAAGGCAAGTGCAGTGACTGTTTGAGTTTCTACAACAGCAATCAATGCAAAATAACGAGGGAGTTTCTGTCATCGCACTGCAAATGGATGGGATGGAGTGTGATGTGCAGACAAATTAAGCAGCTGCGATAAGGCACTCAGGCTGTGTTTGAGGTTTAGTTGTGCATTAATAATGAGTTAGTGGATTAACAGATGGAAGCCTGTCTGACACTTTCAGGTTACCTGTGGAAAATGCCAAGACAGCTCTCAGGGATTATAAAGGACAGCACCAAAGGATCTAACCCGTGCATGTCTCTTATGCAGATTCATTGATGTGTTCACAAAGAACAATATGGCTGTTTTTAAGATTTCAAACTACAGAAAAGTTCACAAAAAATGAAAAGAAAAGGGATTCCAAACCATGCCATCAAATTATATTTTGTATCATGCCTCCTGGACTGATTTTTATTACCGCATCAACAGCTCACTGAGTTTTCTCAAATCTGCCTCTCAATGGGTCACAAAGTGTGAAATCTGTGTTCTCACATTTTTGACAAATCATCTGACAGCAAGAGTGCAAAAAGAATTAAAGCTCTGTATCAGAGATGGTGAGATGGTGGCTTTTTTAACTCACCAGAACAGAAAATTATTTATGGATGTAAAACTGCAGCAAGGCATGCTTTCAGTTAATCAGTATGATAATAACTTCAGTATGATTTAAATTACATTTGACTGCTGGGCCCTGTCCTCTCTTTAATAGCTGAACAAGCTTAATTTGATTTGATTGTTGATGATCTGACAAAATATTGATCATGATTTTTTTAGTTCTTCAATGCTTAAAAATGTTCTGATACACAGAATCTGAGCTTCTTTGGGTGAATCATATATTATTTCATTTTTAAATACACCTGACCGGCTTTCTTAGAGGCATCATCAATGAACATGAGGGCACATTTGAATTTGCATCATGAAGAGTTACGGGTACCTATACATAATAAAATAAAATCAGTCATGTACCATTGTGACTGCTAAAACAATATATGGCCATCAGAACATACAGCATTTCATTTTTGACTGTGAACAATAAAATATATTAAGTGAACAAATGTGGGCTAGGTGGGGTCCACCAAACGGCAGCACACAGTCACACGATTGTTCATGAGGCCGTCCTGTGGCCCGCTCAAATTCATGTGCTTGGAAATGTAGCAGGTAGAGCAAAAATGTATTAGCAGTCTGGTCAGTAATATCTCCAAATCAATATCTGCTAACTAATGCAGAGATATTAATTGTACATATATGATCTGTTTACCACACTTAAGTTTAGTGTGCTGCTGCTGTACCAAAAAGTGTTTAACAAACCAGAATATGTTTGATGCTTTAGGTTCTTCAGAGTAGCCACCTTTTGGTTTGATAACAGCTTTACACACTCTTGGCTTTCTCTCAGTCAGCTTCATGAGGTCACCTCGAATGGTGTTCAGTTAACAGCGGTGTCTTTCAAAGGGTTCATTTGTGGAACTTCTTGCCTTCTTAATGTGTCTGAGACATTAAAGCAAAAAGTGGCTACTCTGAAGAATCTAACATCTAAGATATATTCCGCTTTGTTTAACATGTTTTTCTTACATACTACATAATTCCATATGTGTTCTTTCATAGTTTTGATGTCTTCAGTATTAATCTACAGTGTCAAAAATAATATAGAAAAATAATTCAATGAGAAGGTGTGTCCAAGCTTTTGACTGGTAGTGTAGATAGAGACAGACAGTGTGAAGGGAAAAAAGACTTGATTTTTGAGAGATTTTTCAGAGCTCCTCTCCTGCCTCTTTACTTGCTCTTCAGAAGTCAAGTCACTGTTAAAAATCACCCTCAGGTTTCTGCTCACTGACTTTGCACTGGAGTGCGCTCTACCACTGAGATGATTTGAAACACAAAATTTGCCATGAAAGCATTATCGCTCCCTTGTTTCTTCGGGAGCTGCACTAGATCAGAGAGAAACTGCATTATCCGGCTCGTCTCTTGGCAACGCCACTGGCCTGTTATGCTACACTTAGTTAAATATAGAAATGGTGAACACTGACATGAGGCATCAGACAGACATTTAGCCTGTTAATACTTAGCCAAAACCACGACCTTTCCCTCTAAACTCAACCACAGTGCTTATCTTGCCTTAACCAAGCCCAACAAGTCTTCCAGTTTATGTGATCAAGACTTTCCTAATCTGTTGCTGGTGCTGCCAGGACAGCATCGTCTGCTGCTTCATTTCAAGACTCTTCCAGACCACTATCAGAAAATAAAACTGCCTGATCTGATTACAGTGTGGTTGCAGTTTGGGAAAGTTTTTGTGTTTTTTTTTGTTTTTGTTTTTTTTTTAAGGGGTGGATTTTGTACACTTCATATATTCAGTGTTCTGCAGTTTGCACATCCAAAATCTTGTTTTGAATGTCTGCAGAATCACCTTCTTCTCACTTTTGTTTGAGTAAGAAAATAGTACCGTCTTTAGCACAAACCCCAGAGAGAGGCCACGAACTTATTTTAACTCGGAGGTGGATGTATGTGTGATCAAGTGTCTTCAAAGTGAAAGTGAACGTTCTACCTCTTGTTTGAAAGATTTTGTTTCTGTAGAACTGGTGAATCCCTCATTCTTTGATTCTGAGGGGCAAAAAAAAAATAAATAAGTAATCCCGATGATTACTGCTGAAGTTTCATACAGCAGTGTTTCTCTGCAGCTGCTGGAAATATCTCAACATGACATCGCACCATCTGTTCAGCCAGTTATCTGTGAGAATAAGAAAAATTCAGCTCCAAACAACACAGAGCCAGAAAATGCAAGGTACATAGCCGGTAGGTGTTTTTAACGGTGCTTATGTGTTAAAGCGAGATTTTTCTTCCAAAGCACATCTGTCTATGGCCCTGGGCTGTACTGCAGATCTTTGTTTTTCTTTGAAATAAGAGAAAAAAGAGAAGACTGTCCCCACATCTAAACATAAGGATCAGCACAGAACTATATTTATCGCCAGTGGGAAGTGAAAATGAAATTTGAAGCCTGTTTAACATCATAATGAATATTATAATATCACTATCCTGAATATCGTTCTGTCAGTAAGACCATCAAGACTTTCAGGTGCAAATATTAAAGAAATGCCTAAGTGAACCCCAGTCAGCCT
>JAVQJZ010158700.1:0-13033 GCA_036025355.1 Leiopotherapon unicolor
AAAAAAAAAAAAAACGACTGAGGCTCAAAGGAAATGACCCTCAAGATATTTTAACAGGTCTGAAAAAAAAAACATGCATCAAAGCTGCATGAAATCAGAGCTTTTTAATAGAGGAGCTCAACAAACGCAGACTTCCCCAGTTCTTGTTATTTGATCAACAGCTCAAATTGAGTAACTGATGTTTTTTTCTTCCCTCCCAGCAGCCACAGTTCCTCCTCCTCCACCTTTCCACAGGGGAGTGTGGATCTGTTGATAACTGGGAGTGAAGTGCATTATCAGTGTGTTCACTGCCAGCCATCATGATTAGGGCTCAAGGAAGGTCACACAGATCTGATTAGACACTCATGAGTTCTCATTACATCCCGAGCGGAGAGGTTATGGTTGCACCGGTGTCACCCGGCTCAGGTAGTGCTCACCCGTACGGCGGCACTGTGACAGTCTGGTGCAGCGCTGGGCTAACTGATGCTCTGCCATAGCTGATTTGATTTTTCAGGGTTATTATTTGGCGAGCGAAAAAAAAAAAAAAAAAAAAATTATATGATGATAAATACTAAAAATGCACAAAATTGCTCCAGTCCTTAGACATCAAAAGCTCTTGTTCACCTCAAATGGATCCGCCATGACATTTTATAATAACAAGCTTCATTGCCGTAGTGTGGAGACTGCTGAATATGGTTATGATGATATTCATAGCTGTTGTCATCATTATGGTTATGGCAATTTTGCTGCACAGCTCTGCACATTAGCAGACAGAATGAATGCTCTCCAGAATACATTCCTACACGGGGTCACCTGAGAGAAAAGCAGAAATGATGTCAATGATGGAAAAGATTATTTAATACTCCCCCCACCCACTCCATACCCTTGCTCAAGTGACTTATCAGCAGTGGAATGGATTTGCACACAACGCAAAAAAAAAATATGTAGGCGGTTTGAAGTGATTAAAGGGTGCAGATACAATCAACCTTAAAGCTCTGTTCTGGCCTCGTGCGCAGTCCAGGCCTGTAACTCCCTTTTCATTACACCACTTTCCCCACTGCTTACAAAGAGACAGAGATTCCTGGGAGAATCTCCAAGCCCCTCTGCTCTTACTCACAGACAGCAGCGTTGGGTTGTAATAAAGCTGTAGCAGTCTTACCCTGAAAGCCATGACGGAACCTGGAGCCAAGTGGCAGCAGTTCAGGGGTGTACTCATTATATCCACCCACAAAGAGCTGGTTGAAAACATTGAGGCCCGCCAGGGGTCCAGGAGAGGATCCTGTTCTGTTGCGTTGTCCGTCAACCTGAGGGAGACATCGTTAAAATGTCAATACACGAGGTAGAGTCCAACATCTGTGGGCGTAAAAGTGTGGGAGCGCAATTTACTTAAAAATCTGCCAGTTGACAAAATGCATGACCTTGGATTCATCACTGACTTATTCAGGCAGTGTCCACTTATTAGCCACAGAAGCTGCTGTGCTTCCTTGTTTTTGCCTCTGAACTGACTAAATTCTTTGAGGCATCGAGTCCCCCCGGGGATCTCGGCCCTCGCTGACTCGATAGCGTCTCACCTTTCCTGCAGATTTTTCAGCCACACTTACGTGATGCGAACATCCTGTTCTTACTCGTTCACTGGACCAAAATGATTTGTTGGTACATAGACACCTGATGGGTTCTGAGAAAATATTCATTGCACTATGACACCATTTACTGGCATGTGGGGTTGGAAAGAAATGGGTGAATAAATGGGTTTGTGTATATACAGAGCTACATCTTTTTGTACTTCCTTATTGGTATATTACTAATTATGTCCATTAGTTTGTCTTTATATGTCACTTTGGCTACTTTTTGCTATCTGGGTGGATGCTAGACCGTATTTGTCACTGTGTACAATGACAGTATGTTCTTGGACATGATTCATTTTCCCTCTCAGACTGGTTCATTTGAAGGATTTTTAGAAGCCTGAAGACCTTCAATCATTACATCTTTTACAAGAAAAAGATGAGTGAAAAATGCATAAAAAACACAAAGTAATTCTGTTACACAATATGCTGCATTTTATTTCTTATTCCTTTTACTTTCTGGGGACCACCTTTACTTTGAAACACCCTTGACTGGTCCTCAACCAGCCCCCCAGGTTGGCAACCACTAGTTGGATTCCTTTTTCTTGAAAAAACATGACACTTTTCTAATCTTCAGATCACCTTTAGCCATCCTGTTTTTCTGGACCTTCCAAACGTGACAGTGTGAATGTCGATCCGGGGGTTCAGTCGGTCGCTGACTATGACCGCCACGCCTGATCCAAGGTTGAATTTATGCACAACTCTGCCATTTCGTATTCCCAAAACGAGGAAGTCATCGCCATCATTGCCTGGAAGACATGTAAGAAGTTGTGCCATTAGCACAGTAGACAAATACAGACGATACAAAAACTTACACTTAGAAAATATAATTAACACCACATCTACGACTTTTATCTACAATTTGGAATTAATGTATTGTTTCATGCATTTTTGCTTGTTTAATTCCACATAACATCACTGCCATGCCTTAATTAGCTCTGCTGTAACTGCTCCATGCTTTGGTGGCCGTGGTGAACAAACATGCCACTTCATTAAACCAATTACCATGCGATTGTTCATATTTCATCTATTCTTATATTGTGCCTTTGGAACTGTACGATTTCCTGCAGTGCTGCTCACACTCCTGACAAGTGTTTCATTATTCATACCGCTCTTGTTTTGCTTTGCCTCCACCTTGATGAATCGCACTCTCAAGAGAAAACAAGTGCAGGAGATCCACAAGATCTCGTGTTTTCTTCTTTGCTCTCCCTCTTTTGACGAAATACACTGGTGACAATGGCACGGCAGTTACCTGCTACCAAATCTGACCCCACGAAGAGGAGATCCTTATTTAAAGTGACGGCTGCTGACAGCATCACGCCGCACCTACACCTCAAAGTCTGTTAAACGCAATAAGCATCGATATTTTTGAGGCGCTTGGTTCACGTGTTCATTTCAAGCTGGAGATGGCAGCACGCTCCCTTTGAAAGTCAAGAACAATAACAGTTTAGCTGGGAATCAACTAATTGCCGGACTGCAGGAGGACTCATTATTAATGTCTCAAAATCTGCCAAGAAAGAAAATCCTTGGGGAATCCTCTTTATTAGAGGATCTCGGAGGAGAGTGGAAATTTATTAGATAGCACATTACCATACGCAGCGGGTGAAACCTCTCAAAATGGCAATAGCTTTTCTTTTAAAACACTTAATGAAGTTTGACAACTAAAATCCACCCAAAGGGGGCACCCCTCGTTTCAATTGACCGTAAGGATGATTGTAAATTGCTGCGTCGGTGCCTTGATCGAGCTCACCTTGTCCTTTATGCCCTGCGAACAGCATCAGGTTGTCTTTCACCGCGGACGAGTTGTTGGCGAGCGTGAACTTGAACTTGAACTCGTAGAAGAGACTGAGGTTTGGGATGGAGGAGTAAGCCACGAAGGAGGTGTAGCCGAACTCGTCAATCCCACTGAATCTGGGGCGAGTTATGTTGATGGCTGAGGAGGAAACACATTTATTTAATTCGCATTTGCGCCCATATGTGGCCAACATCAGCTGCTGTGGGACTCGTGTCTGTGTGGCAGCCTTGTTTGAAATGGGAGAAAACAGGCCTAATTCATCATCTCTTTTCTCACCGACTGGCGACCAAAAGATGGCACTATTGCTACACATTACATGTCAGGGGTTGGTGAAATATTTTCTTTTCTGAATGCTATTGCATGATGACCTGTTTTCAAATACTATCACCTCTTCAGTCCCATTCTATTTTCATTAGTCGCTGTTAAGGAAGGTCTCTGGCAAGCAAGCATCACTTCATACTCGGTGCTCACAAGGGTAGCACAATAATCCCACTGATATTCAATTACAATCCCAAGTTTACTTATTCAGAATGCATGGTTGATTCAATAATGTTCTCTTCTTAGCACACCCATCTACTTGATTTCATACGGGAGTCTCAATGTAAATTTTCCCCCACGCTCATTCAAAATTACATGCCGCTTTCTTTCTTTCTTTTTCTTTTCTTTTTTTTTTTTCTCCAAATGCAGCAGCGAGGAGGATTCAAACGGAAAAACTGGTCCTCTTCTTTGCTGGAAACACCTTGCATATTCTTCTGCAGCCCCAGGCGATGGCTAAGAGGGGTTCAGAGCTCCCCTCTGCGACTGCCCTCAGCTCTGTTTGGCTGCTAAATTATTAATAAAGATGGAAATGCTCGTGTTATCATCTCTAGTCTGGGAGGGCCTTATTTGCCTATTGTTTCACTGAATGGCTACACAGCTTATTTTTAAGCTGCCGTGCGTGTTTGAGTGGATCGCGGACATGAAGATGTTTTCGCCCTTGTAACAACAACCGAGCTCTGTGTGTGTGTGTGCTCTTCCCACCTGTGCAGGCTGGATGCAAACATGCCAGCCATTATTACCAAATGAAACTGAGAGCATTTATTTATAGTGGGCTATTTGCTCTGTTCGTGGATGAATTACCCTCGAGCCTTCTGTACAAATGAATTAAGTATCTGACATATTAGAAGGCCAGGAATTATTATAATTTAATTTGTTTTATATTATTTTCTTTCTGACAGTAATTGTTTTATAATGATAATATTTGATCTTTTAGTTACATATTTTTAGCAGACTGGATTTATTTATGGACTTATTTTGAATGCCTATTAACATCTGTGTCATGTCACTTTTGAAAATAATTTTTAGAATCATTCTTTTCAAAAATGTTCAGGCAACAAACATAATGTCATGAACTGTAATTAGATCCAAGAAAATAGCTCGGCTTTAATTGCCAACTCAGTGAGGGTTACATTGTTCAAGTGTTCGCCAAAGCTGTCAGAGAGGTGTTAATGTGTCAGAAAAGTTTGTGATGTCGTATTATTAACTTTCATCACGTGAAGCTTGTTTCCCTGTGTCAGCGTCTGGGACGAGTCTAAAAGGGAAGGACAGAGAGTTCAATCTACAACTCTCTGACGTGGTGTCCACAAAAACTGAACGGTGCATTTGCATTTCCGTAAGTATTATATTTAGTCTTGATTATGAGTGAATTGCAATATCTAAAATTAAATGCACCCCATCCTATACCGGCATCCTGTTCACCAGACGCTGAAAGACTTTAAGCTTTCATATGTCTGAAGTCTCCTGCCGGCTGGTTTAATCTCACACAGTAACTCTCTGACTCTACTGTCAGTTACCTTGGGCTAAACAGCATTCATTCACAACCACAAAGGTCCATAAGAGAGTGAAGTGAGGCTTCTGCTACTCATTCTACTCATTCAACCATTGTGCAGACTGCCGCTCATTCTCACTCACGTGGCATTATTGTGCGATGTGTAACCGTAAAACCAATTGAAATCACTGAGGCAAGTTGACATGATATTATTTGTTCCTACTTACCTACTTTATGTTGGCTAATTCATCTTGCAACACCTCAACATACGGTGGAAGGTGACTTGTGCTTACAGTACATATTATTTACAAAGAAGCTTACGGGCTGCCTCTGTTAAATCTGTGGATTGTTTCACACTTTGCCGGGTATTTGCACAATATGGCGCAAAGCAATATGAGCGGCAGAAGAGAATCCGAGTGACGTGCGGCACCAGATTGTGAAATGCAGCGAGACAAAAACTGCGTGCGTATGGTGTGCATCTTTGCTGCCGCAGGGAGGCTAAGAAAACAACAACTTGAGTTAGAGACACTATATACAGTATGCTATTATATTCTTTTCAATCTCAGAACAATGCAAGGTTAAGGGAAACTTCACTAAATCAATACTACTCTGAAGTGCTGATGCAGAGTAATGCTGCACACTGTTTAATGCTTGAGCATTAAAACCAGTGAAAAAAGGGATTGTAGAAAATGTATCTATGACAATGAGATGCACTAAAAAAAGACTGAATTACATAACTGCACGTCTGCACTTGGCTGTTGTTTGGCTGTGTTGAAAATCACTGTTAGCATCCATCCTTAACTGGAAAGAGCTGGAAATGAAATGATAATCAGTCAATAGCTTTGTCATTTGACATAAACGATGGCTAGATTTGAGAAATAAGAAGCAGTGGTGCTGCTCTGGTGCTACTGTGAATTTCACACGCAGCATATTGTTTTCAGAGTTTTTTTCCCCCCTCTATTAATTGTAAGCATGAATCTTTAACAGACGTTATGGGCAGCTTGTGCACAAAGGTAGACCATTAATATTTCTGAGTGAAGTCAACTTAAATATTCATTAATATTTCATGAACTCGACTCTCGAGGTACTCTAGCATCAGTAGCACTTCCCACTCTTCCTTTCCTCTATTTCCTGCTTGTTCATACAGAAGATCAGCCCTATATATTACAATGCACATGGGAACCAAGAATTGTGTGTTCAAGTGTTATAGCTTGAAAAAAAAACATTTTGCTATTTCACATTTTCTGCTGGACAAACAACTTTAGCCTTTTTTTCCTCTAAATGTTACTGCATCACTGATGGAGACGAAAGTACCAAAACCACAGGACCACAGGAGTGACGAGCTTTTAGGCTCTGATCTTATCTGGTGTTATCAGGGTTAAAATTCAAATGCCAGCCATATTCTTAGTATGACACTGGAAAGTTAGATTACTCTGTTTGGCAAGTGGGTGCTGAGAGTCTGTCAGGGGCTGTGACACGGCTGAGCGACTTATATGCCAGACACCCCGCCACTCCTGCAGTCAGTTTAGTCAAGCAGAGCCCTTTGTTTCTCAGAGCCACGATCTGTGAAGCCCTTTTCTTATGGTATTACTGTTTGAAATTTTAGGGTAGACATTTAAAACAGCTCTTCAAAGCACACGTTTCCATTTTCCAAAGTGCTGGTCAGCGTGAATTAGTTACTGGCTTTTGGTGTGTATCTTATTGGACAAAATGCTTATCGTGTTTACCATGGTTACCATTGTCAGCATCTTAGTTAGGCACGCCCGCACGAAAACCTTTCCTAGTTGGCATCAAACACAAATTTGATCTTCATTAATCAGCTGTTCTAGTCGTCCTTCAGCAGCTGCAGCTCTGCTATACGTTTTCACTGTCTAGACTACGTGTCACACCTGTTTAACTGCTTCATAAAAGTATATTACTATTACAGGGCCTGTAACAGACATTTCTCTTTGTTTCCATTGTTAGATAATCGCAGCGTGAACTGATCTGCATGAGGGTCATCATGTTCGGTCATCATCATTACTCTTGGTTAGCCAGTCCGCATTTTTCTGACACTTGTTCAAATCACCGTACAGCTGTGGAGTTGTGTGATAGAAAGACAAAGAAAGTCATTGTGCTTGTGATGCCTGCGATGAAATGGAAAATAGGTGACCACAGACAGGCAGCAGCGACAGCGAGCTGCCATATTAATATTGCTAGTAATGCGGAAACACATCAACACCCTGCTGTACGGTGGACGCCTGACATTTGAAGTTCTTAGGAAAAGTTGCTTTAAGTCACACTGCTGAAATTACAGTTGTTGGGAAATAAGATCTTATGAACTGAAAAAAAGAAAAAAAAAAGAAAAAAAAAAGTCTTTCAGAATATTCAGCAAAGCCGCCGTGAGTTTTGCCTTGATTATCTGAGTCCATTGCTGCAGGAAGACGTTTCTGCCTTTTCAGCACAATTTGGTTCCATTAATCCCTTTACTTAACAACAGTCTCTCATTCTACCAACTGCTCAGGGCTCTCATTCACCAACTGTTCACAGATCAGCCTCTTAATAAAGCTGCTAACTCCGCGCCGCATTGATCTGCGTGGTCCTCTGTAACACTTACGCTCGTCGCACAGCAGACCTTGCCTCCCGTAGGGACAGAGGCACACGGCCTCCAGGGGCGACTTTGGGATGCACGTGGCCCCGTGACCGCAGGGGTTGCGCTCACAGGCGGTGAACTGGCAAAGCCGGCCCGTGTAGAGCGGGGGGCACTCGCAGAACCAGTCCTCGGCGTCACTAAACGTGGAGACATGGAGGGAGGTGTCATTAGACCAGAGGTGAAAATGGACCATGACATTGCAGCAACATGTCCAGATGCTTTACAAGCTCACACTGTGGCCTGCAGAACACACAGGGAGAGGAGTGGTGATGAAAACCAGCACCCCCCACCTCCTCCTGCCATACACCATGAAAGATTTGAAAAGATGTTAAATGTGTCCTGCACGGTGGAAAACTCCTCACATCCGAGACCTGCTGAAACACAAGCGTGTGTGAGTGAATGTGTAGATAGTGGCGGAGAAAAATAAGATTCTTCTTAAGGACTTATTCATCTTAACGGCTCCTGCAGAGGCAGAAATGACTTCACCCATCTTCCGGTAAAGGTAAACACGCGCTTCCTGAAAAATAACAGCGGAGAGCGGATGATTAGTGGCGTGTCAGAGAACGCACAACCAGGAATCGTACAAGATTTTCAATGTCTTCGTTTCTCGATTCATATGTGAGCGCTTCCTCTCGTGGCACGAAGAGGAGGGTGATCTAGCACGCAAAATAATATCCAGACAGGGACTTTATAAAACGCTCCGAGATGTGCACAACTTTGAAAGGTGTAATATCAGATAGAGGAAGCATTGGTGGGGTTTCAAATCCATAAATTAATAATGTGTTTTGAGCAGCAGCACTGCAGGATGTATTTTGCTCCTTGAGAAACTGGCTTCTTGAAATGAAATATTTACATTCTGTCACTGGCGTTGAGCATTGTTAGATATGACTGAATTGAAGTACAATAGGGTGCTGTATAATGGAGTAAAAATCTTCAGGGTATGATTATTAACAGACTGCTAATGTCAATTGTCAGACTTTTTTAGGCCAAATGAGACACAGCTCCAGACTGCCGCTGCCGATGGTGGCCATTATTTTGAAAATAGCACTCCCAGATGAAAATTGTCACAAACAGAACACGCATTGTTATTTGTATAATCTTTGACAGCCTCCAAGAGGGTGAATCAAATATTTAATGGAACGCCTCCTGGTGAAGTCTCCATGTTCCAACGCTTTGAGTGCTGCTAATTTGTCCCTTGCAATGTCAGTTAGAGCTGTTAGTGTTTAAATGTTGGCGAGACGAAAATCGCGTGGGTTTTTCTTCCAGATGCTCCAGTTTCCTCCCACAGTGAAAAATCAAACAAAGGAAGAAAACAAATACAACATGCAGGTTGGGTGACTTAAGCTGCAGGTATGACTGAATGTACATGTGATTATGTTTGTCTGTTCGCTTTTGCTGAGCGACTTAAACTTATCCAGATTCGCCACCCTACACAGGATGAGTGAGTGTAGTTAAAAAACAAAACAAAACGCATAAATGAAAATATTTTCTTCTAATTGCAGCCAACAGATAATTTCTTAGCTGCCAAAAATGTAAAAATAAATTAGATCAGCGGTTACAGATAATGTTACATTAGATAACATTCACACTTTCACATTTCAAAGGCGAGATACTCTCTGATGGGTACATTTTAAACCTGCCTCTATGTGGACAAATTTCTAAATAAAGATGCCTAAATTCAGTTATATCCCTTTTATTTTTAACATAAAATTTTTTTTTCAAAATATTCCACAGTGTGGAATACAACAATGGGCTCAAAATACAAAAGAATCACACAAGAAAACGCAACGAAATCGACCTTGAAAGAATTCTCTTCTGATGTGTTGAGAACAGCAGTCTGCAGTTTCACTTGACACACGTTTGCCTGTGCAAAAGATACAAATATCATTGTGTCCTCAGAGAACAATTGTGATCCCCCTAAAGCATAAAAAAAAAAATAAACAAAAAAAAAAAAAAAACAAATGCATGCAATTTAAGGTAAGTGTAACCTTTTAAAAATGAATTCTCCAGTGACTCGTATAGAAGCACAACAAACATGCAGCAGATACTGCCACTCTAAAAAGTGTAGATAGAAGAGGGGAAGGTGCACGGTTGAAAACACTTGAGTTTTAATTGGCCTAATCAAAAACTTGGATGTGTGGGGTGACAAAAGGTTATTTTAATTTGGCTGAGGTAATCACTTTGATTATGAAATTGTAGTAATGTTTGCAGACCAATTTGAATATGTTAATCACAAATACATAAATTTTGCGCCCGCCAAAGCTCACACCATTCAAAGTCTGCGCCGCCACAGCCACTGTAAGCTTGATGAATTATTGAGGAAGACTACATTTTTAATGTAATGAGTACCAGATAAAATGATGAATAATTGACTGGTTAGCTTATGATATCCCTGTCAGCTCGAACAATATGCCGCGTCGCCGCATGCGTTTCTCATATTTCATCCATTGTAAGTTATTTACAGAACACTCCTTTTCAAGTGCTTGTTGGTATGCAAATACACTTCTACAGTAAGGCACTGATGGGGCTCTGCTGCCATGGCTGTCCTCAGTTGTCGGGATGAAAGCATTTAGCCCACTTCATCCTTTGTTAAAATAAAAAGGACCACATGGGTTGAGCAGATATTATTTATAGAGAAGAACTGCTTTGGTGCTCAAACGCCATTTGCTTTCCAGTATTGTAAACAGCCAATTGGACACCATTATACTACAGACCCTATGGTTCTTGGTGGGTGGGAGAGAAAATCATTTAAGAGACAACTAGCTCCTCACTCAATTATTTGTCATCTGATTTTTTACTATGAGCAAAGGGATGAAGTGGAATTTACACAAGGCGTTCACCTGAGGCACCCGGGCTCCTGTTTTAGCAGACGGCTGTTCGATTTTCCCCTGACCTCTTCCAGGCACCCTTGCAAACATTTCCTTGGCGGTGAAGAAGGGTGAAGTCTGTTAAGTCTCCATCATAGAGTCTTTTGAAACATACTGCCATAGAAAAAGTATACTTTAGATGATACTTGAAATGAAACCCTTATAGAGGGGAGGCATAAAGCGTGAGGGAAACTTTTCTCAAGGGATCAGACAATATCTAGACGGTCCAACCTTGAACATGCTCTCTGCAGAGAGCCACGCTTTTTTGTAACCCTTTTAAAGCACATTCACGTTTAAACTCGACACTTTTCAAATGTGCCAGGCTATTTATTCAAGTTTTCCTTTACATTTCTAAACTCCTGGTGCACTGGCTGAAAGGGAGAAACATTAGGATGCCTCTCCTTTTAATAAACCGTCTGCCTCACAAACAAAGTTGTGCTAAAGTGATTTAACATTTGCTCACTTAAACAGGTTCAGACAGATGAACTGAGGCACGATGATAAAGTGTGTTTGTTTAAGATCTGAGTACGAATCAGCTGTCAGTTCAATCAGCCTCTCCGATGGGTGAGATTTTCCGGAGTATTTTCTCTACAAACACAGCACTCGTCCACCACTTAAGGCTGCGCGCTGTGATGTGGCACTATCTCCTCCAGTCTCCTCTCTCGCCGACAGACGGGCGAGCTGTCACTGTCCTAAGCGATGCGCGGTTCTACCTGCCTCCCTGAAACAGACGTGGCATGCGTGAAGAAAAAAGTGAGGCAAAATGTTGAGCTGTATTGTTGTTGGAACCAGAACTAAAGTCAGGAATCAGGAGACAAAAAAAAAAAAAAAGAACACAGCTCAAACTATCACTGACATGACAAAAGGGCTGAGAGACAAAAAAAAAGTGTGAAAGGAGGAAACGAAGCCAATAAGTATAAAAATAATGTGCACGCCGAAGACAGGCTTGTGCTGGATGAAGAAAATAATAAATAAAATAACATGATGTTTTTGTCTAGAATGTGGTGGAGACGTCGAACACCTCACCATAGAGAAAAGATTCCTTTAACTGGTAGATCACAACGTTTTCCACAAAAGCCACCTGCAGATGATGGCTTAAAGAACGCGTGCCTCTGCACTAACACACAAACACACATTACATTTATGTAATTTCTTCCGATCTTTAACACAAACCGCCACAGAGGGTTGTGTCTAGGTTACTTTTATGTTTTTGCTTTGCTCGTTTTGCTCGCGATCACAGAACCATTATTTTGTTGTCTGGCCTGGACTTTTACTTTGTAAAGAAATATTTGATTTCTGCAGATAACAGCGTCGCTACTGATTACATATAATTACCATTTTAGACTCTTTATAGTTTGGGTTACGAGGTCACAAAATGATTATTTTGTGCTTCTGTCAAAGAATTTTATTAGTATCAGTGACAATATTAAACTCAGACTTATTATCACCAATACAGTGCTACATAATCAGGCAGCCTGCAGTGTACAGCTCCCATAAATAAGTTCAGTCCAGTCTCTTTGAGCTGTGCAGCATGTAGTTCTGCTCAAACAAATGTAACACAAGCTCCTGTCTGAGACTTTATAAATACAAATAAACTTAAACGGAGGGAAGGAGGGCTTATCTGTTTACCTCATACTTAAATGATAAGCATGGCGATTAATCACACTGAGTGCTGCCTGTGTTGCCGAAGCCTTACATATTTTATTCCTCTGCGCCAAAGCGCTCCACTGTTGTCCGGAAACAAGAAGTGACCTACATCGTTGCATTGGATGACAAGTTCTTTCACTGCCACACACGCAGCCACTGTAGTTTATGTCGAGTCAGTTCCACATATACTGCTGCTGTTGATACACCCTACAGAACTGAATGTGTATCCATCCGCCACTTAAAGTAGTCCACAACAAATGCATTTACTCTTGCTTAAGTCTCATTTGCCAAAATCTACAGTACTCTATCAACTATTTGTGGCCCCTTTTTAAAGATTTAAGTCTTCACTAGGAACTGATGGGCTCGGGGCTGAGCCGCAGGCAGGGAAGGAAATTCAGAATGTCGGAAAGTACTGAGAGACGGACTAATGTATTAGTTTTGGTTTTGTCATGGATTTTGTATTTAAGAAATATATAGAATATTGCCAGCTTGATCCTCACACAGAAAATCAGCCTGACTGCCATCATTATTTCACAAAATGTTCCCTTTTTTAAGACATCAGAAAAACATATTTGGACATATACTCTCATTGACATACTTAATAATTGTTCTACATTTAAGGTCAAAGGTATGGTTAAAAATGGAAATGAAAATCTGTTTTCTTACATTTCTTGTTCATGGTAG
>JAVQJZ010158749.1:0-12017 GCA_036025355.1 Leiopotherapon unicolor
AGTAAAAAAAGAGTAATATGACATTTCCTTTAAATAAAGTGTGGAAAGTTCTACAAACTGTTCTACAAGCAAAAGCTTGTATTACATTTCGAACAAGCAGAGGATCTAAGTAGCCTCAAACATGTCTCTTTGAATTCTAAATTAGCCTGAGTATTTTGCTTATGCACAAAGGACATAGAGGGGCTACTTACAGCTGGAAAAAATCTAACAAATTGCAGATGATGGTGAAACAGCTCCAGAATGATCTCAGACAAGAAAACACACAAAAAGCATTACATCTTTGGAGAAACAGTTCACACATTCTCTTTGTAAAGTCTAATTTGGACATGGTGCAAACATCAAGTAGTCTACTTCTTGTATACTACACTACAATGAATACTGTTGTATAAAGTATTAGTATGAAATTGGGACACAATTTCTGTTTAAAGCATTAAGAGAGGTTACTTTATCTTCACCAGATAATCAGAATTTTGTGGAGAAATATCAGTGTTCAACATAAGTGTTAAAGAGCAACTTGGAGGTTAGAGACCACTATGAATCAATACATGTAAAAAAGATGTTGGAACTAGATTTTGTTAAAAAAAAAAAAGAAAGAAAAAAAGTTTAAATACACACTACAGTGACTTCTAGAGTAATTTTTGTAACAGAATTTTACTTCCGAATGTTTTAGAAATAAGTATGCTTAGGGTCAGAATAATCCATTACATTGTTTAGTTCTTTCAATTATCTGACATTCTCTACGAATTCAAATAAATTTGTGGGCCAGTGTAATGGAGGATATACTGAGTGTTCAGGAGAACGGGGAGCAACGACTTCCTTATGTGACATTATGTGACGTGGTGTTGAAAAAAAAGCGTTTTTCACGGCACTGCTGTTAAATTCTGCATTACCTTTTCAAATATGTATTTTCAAACAATATTAAGATAAATCTAAAAAACGAAACAAATATAACCTTCAAGTTTCTCTTTCAAGATTTCACCTCTGACATCTACAGGTCTGTCCTCCCAGGGTGTCAGCACCATAGCCAGAGCTGTTCTTTGAACATCTGACAGAGCAGCAAGCTGCTCATCGGTCACCGCTGCAGCCTGCTCGTAGGAAAACATCCTGATCTGTCCCTGGTCAAACACCACCTTCAGGAAGAGACACGACGGACAAGAAGACAGAGGAAGAGATGAGCAGAGGTGAGAAGTGAGTCGAGATGAACACACTAACATGAGGTGTTTAGGACTCCTGTTAACGAATGTCACAAATGCAAATTGTTGTGAGTTTGAAAGAAACTGGTGGTTTTGGTTGAATCTCAACTTACAGCAAACTTAGCAGGTGGTATCATTGTGATAGCCACAGGTGTGATTCCTTCGATTTGCTCCTTCACCAAAGATGACATATCGATGTCTCGAAGACCAGCTGTAAAAAGTGCAAAATGTTTCAGAGAGAGTAGTGTAAAAGCCATAAATACAGGAGTCCAGCAATATGAGAGTGACAGGAAATGTTAAGAGGGTGTTAAGAAAAGAAATAGTAAATACAAGATGGCTTTAATTAAAGTTGTGACCACATTTAGCTTTTCATTGAGCAATACAGACAGATATTAAGCCATGTACGACTGAGAAGTGACATGTTTTTCCTCAGTAGCATGTAATTCAGTACAGCTGTCTACAGTGGTTTTAGTCACATTAAGAAAACATTTTCAAAGTATTAAATATTTCCATGAAGACAGTGAGTGCACATTACCTGCCAGAACTCCAATCTCAATGAAGACATCTGTCTCCCATGAACTTATGGGCCCAAAGGCGAGGTTGTGGGTCAGCCGCTCGACAAGAGCCAGCAGCTGCTCCTCGGAGCAGGACAGCCTCAGCTGACCCAGCCAGAGTACCGCCTTGCTGCAGCCACCAGGGAGAGACACAGCACAGAAAGTGAAGGAGGGAGGGGACGTTACTGTGACTGCGTCTCGTCAGCAGCAGAGTGATTCAAGCGTTAAACTCCAGGGCTCAAAATGAAGGCATTAACAAGTGTTCATTATCTGCTCACCTGAATTCCACGGCGTTGAAAAAATTCATCTCTGAGGTTTTTGCTCCACACACAATGTGTCCCATGGCCACCAGCATGCTGGAGTCCAGCTGGCTCGGACTTTGCTTGGTGGAGTTTAACACGGTGGTGAACAGTGTAGCCAGCTGAGATGAAAACAAGAGTTACGATCCAGACTGGCTTTTTTGAACATACATTCAGTTTATTTATCAAGAGCACAAGCAGAAATTATAAGAAATTATAAGAAATTATATAGAAATCTATAGAAATAGAAATTATATAAGTCCATATTTAAAGTAATTGATGTGGGCAATATAGTAAATCTTTGTCCTGTATGTTACCTGTCTGTTGCTCCAGGTGCTGATTGCACCCATAGCAGCTATGCTGCTTCGTTCAGTCAGTCGGAGGCTGCTCAGCTCATCTAGTGACAGATCGACCGCTAGTCCACCCAGCTGAGAGATCACAGACTGGGAGAAGGACGAGACAGGGCCGTACATCTTCACACACCCAGAAGGGCCCAGTAAAGACAGGACAGACACAGTATTAGGCTCTGCACTGAGACACTGTACATGGCTTAAATTAAACACATCGGAGAGGTTGTTAAATGGACTGAAGCTGACGACAAATCTCACCTGTTTGACTCTCTTGAGCAGCTGGCTGCGCTGGTAGGACGCAAGAAAAGGATCCTGACCCATCAGCTCTAAACAGTTGGAGAAGGCCGATGCAGACATGCTTGTGAGGCTGTTGGAGGTCCAGGCAGACGGGGCTGTTGTATGCAGAATCTCACAGCTAGGAACCATTGGAGTCGCTGGCAAAGGACACAAATATCATAACTTCAACTATGAGAAAAATATTTTTGTTTTACTTTGTGTTTATAAACAGCAAAAAAAATCACAAGATTGAAAATAAGATTGCTGCACATCAAAGGAATGGTTTGTTACTGGACACAAAGCATCCGCTGGTTGCCTAGCAATAACACATTGACGACAAGACTCCAGGAAGTAACTGGAGAGCCAGGAGTGGAAATAAAGAGCTGCTGGCTTACATAACAGCAGATGTGAGATGTGATGCAACTATTCTTATCTGAGTCTTGATAAGAAAGTGAACAACTATATTTCTCAAAATCTCAGATTATTACTTGTGTGATGGCTTATGGTTAAAGGATCTCCTGGTCACAGACTCTGACATATTGCATGTTTCCCTAAATGTCAAAATATTCCTTTAGAGAGTATAACTGGGGTTATTTCAGAGATTTAGAAACCAATGTGTTGCTCACGTGATGCAGGATTTAGTTTGAGGAAACCCAGGAAAAACTGAAGAACAAACTGCTGCCTTTCAAAAAATTTCCTCCTCTCATTCTCGTCTAAGCAGTACATCCCCACATCCCCACGTTCCCACCGCCGCTGGCTCAGAAACAGCTTCTCGAGGCGGCCCACGGTCATCAGCGCCTGTGGGAACACAAACACACATATGCGCGTGTAAAGACACAAACACACACTGATGGTTTACGGAAAAACAGGAACTTCACCACCTGATCCTGACACCTACTGGAGATGTGACACCTGAGGGATTTATTTACAGCCTTTGTTGGCATAACCCACCATAAGATCAAGTGACAATCCCAACGCCGCACTGTGGATTTCTGGACCTTGAATGAATCTGTCGCTGGAACATGTTTTTTACATTTTCCTCAAAATGAGAAGGAAACCATCCAATCTGAATAACCAAATGGATAAAAATGCAGCAGTAAACTCACGAGGGGAATTTCCTGCAGTTTGTTGTCAGGCAGGAAGAAAAGAAATCGGTCCAACTGACTGAGCGTTGTCTGGTTCCAGTTCTTGGCTGGGCTGTGAGGAAACATAAGTCACACTTAGTCATCTTTGCACAGTTTGCTGCAGTGTGAACAGCTGGTATGCAAATAGCTTTTGTCACATGAAATCTCTCCTCTATGTGTTTAATCGTTTTCATGTTTTTCCACTTAACTGCAAACTAATACCTGACTTAAACTCCCCTGTAAACTTACTGCAGATCATGACAAGGTTTATTTATTAAGCCAGATTCCCTGCAAATCTGAGAGCAAGAGAAATTAAAGAGAAATGCTCATGTTTAAAATGATATGAATTCATAAAACCTATCTGTAATAACCTTTTTTATTTAAATTGGAGATGGATTATGTTATTTTATTTCTTATTTGTGTCTTATTTAATGTAGATGTATCTATTTAATTTAAAATTTCTTGTTTTATATTAATATAATGTGAATGAATATTTCTTTATTCTTTTTTATTTTTAATTAATGATACATGTGCCAAGGACACATAATTGCATGATTATACTACCTTCCTGTGTATAAATTCCTTCCTCCCCAACAGTTAAAGTCTGCTAAGCTAAATAAATAATGTTACCCAAAGACAGCAGGTTCTTGGAGCATACGAGCCATGATGTCCATCTTGCTGCTGCTGTAGCAGAGGCCCCGGAAGAAATCCAGACTGTCAATGAAGAAGCTGCGGTCCAGCTTAATGAAAACCTCATCCACCACAAACGGCGCCATAATACCCAGTAAGAGAAACTCCTCCCCAGTGAACACCCCTGTGTACATGTCCTGCAGAGAAAGAGTCCGCAAAACACAGCTCATGCAGCAAATATGACATACAACTTACATACATCTTCAGTTTGCTACTTTGCCCTACGACATTTTACAAGACAGTGGATCCATGTGGCAACACTGACCATCCTCTGGACCATTTTGTCCACCAGCAGCTCCTGCTTTGTTCTTGATAGCAACAGAAAATGACGAGGATCCTGAATAATCATCTTCCTCAGAGTGTCCATCACATCTGCAGAAAACTTCTTAATGGTGCTCACCCTGCAAGCAACCACGCAAACACACAGGAACAAAATGTGAAAATTAAATAGTCAGCAATGCTTTAACTCACTATTCCTACATTGTAACACTCTAAATGTGTTTGGTCAAGTCACGGTCAAGTGTTTCTGAATGCTATACTTTCTTTTTTTTAATAGATCAAACATGATAAATGCATAAGAGTTTCTAATATCCTTCCTGTGCATGTAGGTGTGTAGTTATGTGGCGTGATTAATTCCAGCTTCTGACTTACGGCATGGACAGGGCAATCTCAGCTCCAAGATCTTGAAGCAGCTCAGAGAAGAACTTAAACTTATACAGCTCATCGATCACACACTTTTTCTGCCCAAAAGAACAAAGACACATGACAAAGGACACATCATATACAAACATATATGTGTGTATGTACATCACGTGAATTTAAATTGGAGAATGGCATTAATCAAACAGGTGAGTTTACCAGTGAGGTGTGAAGAGGGCGGGGCTGCTGCCTGAGGAAGACCAGGATTCTTTTCACCGAAGAAGGTGAGGAGTCGGCTTGAAAACGTTCCTGTAAGACCTTGCAGCTCACACCCTGACCCAGTGTTCCCAGACTCCTGATTACATAAAGAGTCAACACATGCAAATAGCTGTTACATATATTGTGCAGCTGCAAAATAGCACTCAAAGAACCAGCTGAGTGAAAAGGAGAAAATGAGAGCATCTTCTGTCAAAGGTGCTCTTTTATTCTGGATGCAGTCAGAATAGAGAAATATACAGTGTTCATATTCTGCATACACATTTATAACACAAATTAGATGTACTCACAAAAAATCTTGGTTGACTAGGTTTGGTTTGGTGTCAAGCACCGCTTTGAAAATTGCTTTAGCCTGGGGGAAGAAAGTGAAAAGATGTTGGATTATGTAGTCGTTGCTCTTGGCTGTTTTCTTTTCTGGTTTCCATGGTTAGAGGAAAGGGCAATCTGATATCAAGAGGTTTTTTTTTCTTTGCTGTTTGTATTCGCAGGCGAGTCCATTCACAATGTCAGCGATGATTACGTCTTTGCTTTTGCTTCCTCGCTCAATAATTTAGCAGCTAATCAAGACGCTGTCATACAAACCTTCTCATGACAATGAGAGGAAGCATATTTAATCAGAGGAAGTACGAAGAGATCATCACAGCGTGTATGAGTCACAGGCTTAGGGTTAGATGCTTTCTGACATGACTTCATTGCCCATCTGACCATTGGGTGAAACCTTTGCAAAGATCTTTGTTAATCTGTATATTTGCATTTTTGTCATTTTCACATCCAACCTTTTTAAGATGCACTAAGAAGTGAAGTTTGAAAACCACTGCCTCTGATGATGTGTGATACCTGCTGTGTGTTCCAGCGTATCGTGGCTGTAGTTGTGATGTTATTCACAAGCAAACGAGTCCTGGGCAGGACACTGAGCAGGGGCGTCGAATAGAGCAACGGCTCCACGTCATCCAGCCAGCCGACCACTTCTGGGAAGCCCTGGTGAGAAAAGGTGGGGGACAACGTGAGAAATCATATTACTATGTCTTTTCAATCTCAATTCCACTTTTCTTTCATCTTCTGCTTTGACTCTAACAAGCCAAGCTGAAAACACCTGAGACTGATAAAACTTGAAAAGTGAGATTCTTCAAGCGAATATGAGCATGTCTTCCCACTGTTTGTGTGAGTGTGTGTGTGTGTGCATGGTGTACCCATAGTTTGGTGGAGACAGCGTTGGCCTGTGGCGGGCTGAGATCTGCTGTGTGTTTGGCCATGGTGGGCAGAGACGACAGCAGCTTGTCAGAGGTGAGGGACAGCAAAGTCTCCGTCTTCATCCCCACGATGAGAGAGCCGAGCTGCTGAAGCTGGCCTGGAGTGGTCAGCTGGGACGGAGCGGAGGCAGGCGCGAGGATCAGGGCAAACATCCAATACAGCAACTGTACACTAACCTCACATTGTGATGTGCTAAAAAATAACTCACCGTGTTAACTGAAGACATCTTGTCTATAATTATGGAAGCCTGAAACACACACAGAATGACAAATGAATACAATTACCTCTCAAGTTGTCATTTTAACTGGTCAGTTCACATATATTCTGTATCTACTTGCTCCAAGCTTTGTATTACGTTTAAGAATTAAAATCCAAGGTGCTGTCCTCACTACTTTTATAAGGATGGATCTGCCATGCTGCCTGTAGGTTTGATGGAATAACTCCCCCGATCACTCTTTGTGTCATATAAAAGTGGGGCAACAGCTGTGAAGCTCGGGTAAAAGTAAAGGGCTCCGTTTCAGATGGTAGCTGAAGGTGAAATAAAGCTCAGGTCTTGGCCTAAGGAGCCATCTCAGCTCAGGGGTCACCGTGCTTAAGATCAACTGCCTGTCAGCTGTTGATCGGACCTACAGGCCCCGCCAGCTGCCAGGAAACTCAATCATGTACAACAAATAGGGGACTGAGCAGTGAAAGGGACTGACTAAACCCCCACTCACTGAAACCTGACCTTTATTTTACACAACAGAATCAGACCACTTGTACAAAAAAAAACCCACAGAGGATGTCAAGTGTCAAAAGAATTCAAGTTTTAGATGATGACTCCGCTGTATATTACAGGGTGAGTTTGCCCTTCTACCTGTGCAGGGCTGAATGAGACGGAGTCGAGGGCCGGGAGGACAGAGAGCAGCTGTGTTGGAGTGAGACCCTGCAGGAAAGGCACACCCAGCGAGGGCAGGAGGTGGGAGAGCTCTGTCAGGCGGTCAGAGGTAAGTGAGGAAGGGACCTTTAATTCTGTGCTGTTCAGTAACAAACTGGAAATCTGGACAGAAGGTTCAGAAAAAGCACAAAGAGCACATATACGTTATATAAACTCAACGCTAAATTCAGTTGTTGAATGAAAGCAGATACATGCAGAGAGTGGACATTTTCTGTTCCTACCAGACGGCTGGGCAGAGCGACTCCATCACGTGTGCAGTTCATAATGATGTTGCGGACGATACTGAAGACCTCAGTGTTTTGGTACACAAGCAGGTCCTCTGGGTCTGCCACACACGAGAGTTTGCCCAACCTATAATTACAAACACTGTTTCAACAAAACACACTTAAGAGAAGATGAGAGCTTCTTTCCAAAGAGCAAAATATAGATTTTAATTTAAAAAAAAGCTAAATTCAAGGTCTGTCTGTTGAGGTATGGCCTTGAGATTAAATTATTATATTATCCATAGCTCTACAAAACTGTATTACATGTACAGTAGTTTACATACTAGTGACTTTGAAATGTTTCTGCTGGGTCTCTGGATTACATAAATCTATTTGTTTGAATAAAAAAAATACACGCCATTATAGTACTGTTATTTCTAGCAATGACAGGCTGCACTAACATGTGCAAAAAAGAACAACAAGTTTTTATTTCTTTTTTTGCAATTATTTGGTCACTGGATCACGATCACTGACTACAAAATGACCTTAATGCCATTTACCCTTTGAAAAACAATGTCATTCTAATCTGCTGCTACTTGTAACTGTAACCCTTTAACACTAAGTGAAAGGATATTTTAAGTTGTATACATTAGTAGTATGGAGTTATGGGAATATGTAATTATGGCAGAAAAGCACCAACATTGTGTTTATATGAAAAATGAATACTTTCCATTTTCAGATTCAACTTTATATATTCTAACATAGGTCAAAATGTATCTGAAAAAACATGCAAAATCTGTGCCAATATGAGTGTCTTTAAACAGATTTCATGACATAAAGATGAAAGGTGCCGTCATGGCGTCATTTCCAACCTGGTAAAATCCTGAGCCGTCAGGTTTCTGTAGGTGCAGATGATGTTGTGAGCTATGAACTCCTGCTTAAGAGAGGTCAGGGTGTTTCTCTGCAACACATCCAGCCCGTCCAGCAGCTAAGGATAAATATAATGACGGGATGTTTACCAGAAATGACAAAATATGACAGAAAAAAATTATTCAGTTCACACTCTCAAATTTTATTTAAAATCATTCAAAGGTTCAGGGTTAAATGGTTTTTAATTTCTTCACCTGCTTGCAAAATCAAGAAAATACATTTTCTGCTCTGAGCCAGGCACAAATCTTTAAAGGAACAGTTACTACTTTTTTGGGCAATATGCTTTTTCATGTTGATTCAGAGAGTTAAATGGATGCCCCTCTAATCTCTGTGCATGACATGTAACATTACCCCCTGCAGCCAGGTAGCTTAGCTTAGCACAAAGACTGGAAACAGGGGAAAACAGCTAGCCTGGCTCTGTCTGAAGCAAACAAAATCAAGAACCTCTAAAGCTCACTAAACAGTGCTGTATATCTTGTGAGGGTCTGCATAAGCCAGTAGCCTTCTGGCTGCACAAGAAAGTGGTACCAAACTAATCAAATTACACGAGAAAGCAAGTAATCACATTACTCAAACTATTCCTTTAAAACTTTAGTATTACATTCATGGTTGTGTGCTGAAAGGTCAGTAACCCCTTTATCTTAAGGTCATCCTTAATTCATGTGTTCCTATCTTTACTTATTGAATATCAGCTACAAGCATATGACACACGCTGGTATTGACAGAGAAAGAAAAGGCTGTCTGTGCTTTCCTTTGACCGGTATGTGACAAGTAGCTCTGCTGTGTCCTGGGTCTAATCGAACTGACAGTGTCCTGGCTTCTTTGGTTTCCCAGTCAGGTGTCAGAGCTCAGAGGGCTGTTACCTGAGCAGGTGAGAGGTGTTGGAAGTTGTGGAAGGGCAGGTAGGCGATCAGGTTTCCAGTGTCCCTAATGAGTGACTGCTGACCTCTGATGATGCTGGATGGGGGCATAACTTTGCTGTACCACAAGCCAAATGCATGCTGCTGGTCCAGAGTCATGTGCCACAAGTTTCTGTTAATGGTCTCCTTCCTAGAAAAACGAAAATGTTTTAACTTGATGTCTTGTAATTGTTGCTTTGAGGTTAAAGAGCTGTTTGACATTTTAGAAATTGTATTATTCACTCTCTTACTTAATACTGGATGAAAAGATGGATACCACTCTCATGTCCGCTAAGAATAAATCTACAGCCAAAATCCTTAAAAAGAATTGTAAAAGAGATGCATGTCTATTGTTGGAGTTAACAAGAATATTTGGACTTCAACTATACTTTATCATACAGCTAACATACAGTTAACAGTATACAAGATAAACAGCATATCTGCACTGCTTTCCAGACATACCGTTCTCTTCTACATTCTTTCAGTATCAACAACAAACACCCTCCCATTACATACGTACACACACACATACACACACACTATAAGCCCTCCCCAGATTGAAATCTAGTCAGTGTAGTAATCAGTGTAATCTAGTTTCCTTAACTTGCTATGTATAATGCATGTTTCTGGCACCTCGAGGTGCAATGACACATGACTTCTCACAGAGGCTTGACACCAGTGCTATGTTCAGCTAGAGATAACGTACATAGGGAAGTGAGACTGCATGATTGTGCACAATTGAAAAAAACTGCAGTGTTCAACTTCAAATACTCTGATATGGTGACGGAAGTTTATTTGACTCATATTAATACTGAGTAGCACAATATTCACAAAGGGAAATTTTCCATTTAGCTTATCCCTAAGTTTATAAACTCATTGGTAAATTGCCTTCACCCATACAAGAGCTTATTTATAAGCTCTTGTATGGTGAATATTACTGATGATTACTGACTGAGACGTCATTACTGATGTCATTACTAATGAGTACTGAGTCACTAGAAATGACTAGTTGACATCAGGACTTACACGTTAATGTTGTTCTGCAGTGAGGGCAAAGCTTGGATGTCAGCCGGGGTGGCTGCGGCCAGCAAGGGAGCCAGCTCAGGGAAGAGACTGCCATCTTTTACAAGGTGGGTCTGGAACAGCACTGACACCATGGTGGAAAGATACTTATTTGGCAGCTGGAAAAAAAAGAAGAAAATACCAATTCTGCATCAGGAAGAATGTGATTCTGTATACCATGTAATCAACTAAGACTGAACACACACTACAGCAGCGAACCAGAGATCTGTAAATTCCCAGACGAAACAGGAAAAGATTTGTAAATGCGGTTAGTGAAGGTTTCAAATGGATTGGTAATGGTGTGTGTATTCACCTGCAGAGTGTCCTTATATCTGCTATAATACTGAAGGATCAGTCTGACGGTGGTGATATGAGCTGCACTGAGCACTGACCTCAGGCTGCTCAGTGGTATACTGAAGTACTCCTGCACACAAAACACAGTGAGAAATTCTGTCTGAAAAAACATGAAAATCAAAGATAATAAGGACTAAGAATAGTATGTTACTGTGTCTGCACGCTAATATTTTCTCATGGCTTGTAGTTGAGAAATTTTACTAAAAAGCACAAATGGCAACCCAACTGTAGCGTTAATGGAAAGTTAGTTGATTGCCAGTGTAAGTGGGCTACATTATCTATATAAAATGTTCAGCGAGTACATGCTGAGATATTTTACAGATAAAGCAAAATAAAAGGTAAAAAAAAAAAAGACCTACTGACAGACAGACTGCCATACCGCTGGCATAGCTACAAAATACATCAGTGTTTCAGGTTTGGTATAAATCACCTTAATGACGAAGAATTCATCACTGGTCACGTCCCTCGCTGTCTGCATCAAGCTGGTTAAGACTCTCTACAGAAGGTAACCACACACAAACTATTAAAGAAGCATTAATGGCAAAACACAATCTGGGAGTCTGTCTTGACTCATTATTGTAATTGTCAAATCAAGTGTGAGCCAGTAGAGGCACACCCCGAGGAAGAGATTCGATGTTGATGACAGGAGTGTAACCGTACACCAGCTGTATACTGGAGGTAAACTGCTATACAATGACACTAATGGTAACTGATAGGGATGAATAATTAGATAAACTATGAGGCCGGTGAATTGTTTCTACACAGAAACTGATTGAGGCGAAATGAATAAAAGATGAGGGAGAATGTACATTCACATGTTCTGATTAACCCAAAGAAAGTGCTAAAGCTTAATTCATTCCCATTGACCAACATATGCCTCATTCATTCACAGTAGTGGTTAAAAATAATATAACAAGCAGTGATGGAGTAAAATGTCCTGCTGTTGTACTTCTACTATACTTTATATTTCTATTCTAGTA
>JAVQJZ010158756.1:0-10714 GCA_036025355.1 Leiopotherapon unicolor
CACACTTCAATTATACCACACTTTAGATTGCTTAAACACACACACACACACACACACACACACACACACACACACTCTTACATTCCCACTCATCCCTCCTCTGTATTACTTCTTCACACTTTTGTATTTTTCTGTTCTCTTTCTCCTTTTTCCTCGTCCTCTCTCAGTCTTTTGTTACTCTCTTCTTTGAATCATCAAATGCACTTTTCTCTCTCTCCTCGCTCCAACACGTCCCATCTTTCTCCTCCGTGACCCCCCGACCGGTCGTGATGTTAACGGCCTGCGAAGGGATGGAGGGATGAGAGGACGAGTGCAGGTTTAATTGCTTCAGATGTGTTTGAGTGACTTGGAGTTTATTCGAGAGCCGATTCAGAGAAGCGGCTGAATATTCGTTTGTGGTCGAGTTTGATCGCCTGGTGATGAAAATGGATGTTAGTTTTATTCATATGGCTCTCATTTGTCTTCTTCTCTTTCAACGGGAAGAATTCAGTCTGTAAATTTAGTTTCTTTCTTCCTTCTGAGAGCTGTTATTGGCAGAGACGTAAAGTCCTGCGGTGAAGATGTTGTTTATTATCGCGGCAGCTCGAACCGTTAAATCAACGTCTGAAGGAAACAGCTGATTCCTTATTTTATCATCACTGTTTACTCCTGCGTCTTCTTTGCTTTGTCTTTGCTTTTAAAGCCTGATTTCATGAGTAAAAAGGGGACAATGATTATTAACAGTTGAAGTTTTAATTGAACAAGTCAGAGCAGGATTGTATAAAACTCTGTGACCACAAACATCAGCACCGTCGAGGCGGTTTGTGACGCAAATTCAGACTGCAGAAACAAACGAATAGTCGCCAAATCAGTCCTGCTTACGTCAAGATTTTTAATAACAGGTTAAAACTGTGAGGCATTTGTTGATTTTAAACTTAAATATGTCAACAAATTAAAATAAAAACCCTGATAAAGTGTGTTAGTCCAGATTATTTTGTGTTCATCTTTAATTCTGAGGCTAAAAAGTCGACGTGGAGTTCCTCACGGCTGCGTCCTCGAGCCTCTTCTGTTCAACATCTGAACAACAAATGAAAGTTTAAACCTGATGAAGAGTCAGTGAGGTGCTGGTCCTCCTCCTTCACCGATTCTGCGAGTGTGTGTGAACGAACACACACTCCTCCACAGATATTCCCTCATGTGGAGTTTGGATGATTCATTCATTCATTCATTTTAATTTGAATTCATCTGATTCATTTTCGTCCGCAGCAAACACTCGCTGCCCCCCGCGGAAGAAGCTTTTATGCAAAACGAGAAGACGAATAAAACCAACACTGAAGTTTTTGTTTCTTTTCCCTGTAAAATGTTAAACCAGGAAATTAAAGATGAACACAAACTGTGAAATAATAATTATAATCAAAGTTTGATTCAGTTTTATAAGAAAAGTACAGACAGTGCTGTCTCCTGTGTGTGTGTGTGTGTGTGTGGGTGTGTGTGTGTGTGTGTGTCCAGTTAAACCAGGTGCAGTAGCATGTAGATTAGCCAGCTGCTCATATTGTTGCTTCAACCCCAAGAGGAATTATTTGGAAATTAATTTGTGTGTGTGTGTGTTTGTGTGTGTGTGTGTCCAGTTGCCAGGACAGGTGTTGTAGCATGGTGTTTCTTAGTGTGTGTGTGTGTGTGTGTGTGTGTGTGTGTGTGTGTGTGTGTGTTTATCGACATGTGTTTTCTTTGTTGATTTCTCACTGCCATCACTCCTCCTCCTCCTCCTCCTCTTCCTCTCTGTCCATCTCATCTCCTCTCCTCTGCTCTCATTACCTCCTCTCGTCTCCTCTTTGCCCCCCGGTGCAGTCACCTGTTTTGCCCCCGTAGGCAAGAAGGAGACCTGCGGGTGAAATGACTATTGATTATTCTCTGTCAGACAGAGAGGGGAGGATGAGGAGGATGAGCGGGGACTCCTTCGTCGCAGGGATAAGTGATACGTTTGAGAAAATGACGGGAAAAAAGCTGCGAGTTTTACGTAGTTTAGTTTATTCATCCGCCGCAAAAAGTAGTCCCCAACAAATGATTATGTCAACTTTTTCTTTCTGTTTGTTTGACTGTAAAAATATGTAGATTTTTAGAAACTTTTAAACATGAAACTACAGATGTGTGTTTTTAAAGATTCACATCATTATTAGGAACCAGAAAGTGCAAAGTTCAGGTGGATGGATTCACTCTTTTCACAATAATTATTTGCATTTAATCTTATTCTGTGAGTTTTAATGTAGTTGTTTTACGTCTGTTGATTTCTAACTTTTTATAGTTTTAATTATTTGTATATGCTCATTTTTGTGTTTAAGTTTGGCTTTTGTGTGTTTATTCTTTATTTTTTAACTGATGAAGTCAAACCTGCTTCTTTTCTTCCATCACTCCAACATTTCTCTTTTCTGCACGTCTCTCGTCCTTTTCTCGTTTTCTCTCCTGCATCATAAACTGTCTGTGCAGTTTAAAGTAAAATGGCAAACCTGCTCTCTCTCTCTTTATCTCAGCCTTTCTGTGTGTGTGTGTGTGTGTGTGTGTGTGTGTGTGTGTGTGTGCGTGCGTGCGTGTGTGTGTGTCTGCCGGTGTGTGAATGGCGACCCGCTGAGCACTACATGGTGACATTTGGGAGAAGACTCGACCTCATGCTGATCAGAGACGAGCGCTCTTCAAAGAGCTGTCAGACACACACTCAGACACACACACACACACGCACACACACACAGGTTTAGGATTAGCGTGGCTCAAACGCTGCTGCATGAATGATGTCATAGATCTGATGAGTTTCCTTTCTCTTCCTGTAAAACAGATTTTTACTCGGCGTCTTGCAGGTTTATAAGCAGCTTACACTCTGTGTGTTCATGAAGGTGAAATATAAATACTGAAATAAGACTGATTACAACCACAAAAGCTCAAATCTGTGTTAAATATAAGAATTGCAGGAAATCAGTGTATTGAAATTATTTTCAGGATCCTCAAATAACTTTTGTTTCAGAGAATTTAAATTTGTTTGGAGGCAGTAAGAAAACTCAGCGACACATTTAGCATTTTTATTATTTACTGTCCACAGAAGCACAGTTTTAGTTTCATTTGAAAAACTTCTTATCTGGTTCAACTTTTTCTTCCAGCCGCTGATGTTTGAGCACATCTGACAAAAAGAGACGAGTTAGTGCCATTTCAACACGGCGAAGCAAAATAAAAGCTTGTTTGTTCGGTTTTCTTATGTTGTGTTTTGCTGATTGGGACTGAATCTCTTTTAATAAAAACAAAACAAAACTTCGTGTTTGACCTTGAGAGAAAAACCTTTCTGGTGTTTTTTCTCTCATTTTGGTCTGTTTGTTAAATAAACAACATTTTTACAAAGACTTTTTACAGCTGGACTCTGACAGCTGTGTGGCAGCTGTATTGGGATTTGTACCGTCAACCTTTTGGATGTGTGTCACCTTCAGCCCCCCCCCTCGCTTCGCCCTCACTGTTGTTGTTGTTGCTCCTCCATGATGGATCTGCTGCGTGTAATTTCATGCACTTGTCCTCCAGTTATTGATGTCTGTACTTATTCGCCCACTTGACTCTTGCCCTCCCTCCTCACACAAACACACACACACACACACACCTGCAGCCCTTGTCATTAAATGATTTCAGCCATTATGTTCTGCACACACACACACTGGTATTCACATGCATATGGAGGCGTGTGTGTGTGTGTGTGTGCAGAGGCTGCAGCGCTGTGAATCCTTATTGCGTCTCTCTGACCTTATTTGAGACGCCGCCTCCTCATCGTCACACCGTGAATTCCAATAAAGTTTGAATTTATTCAAACGGCAGCGTTTCCTCCTTTTTAGTTGTTTGTCCTGCAGCAGCGACCTTTGAACTCTGCTGACGTCCAATAAGAACACAGGCCAGAATAAACTCCATCCCAGGCCTCTAAGAAGGAGTCAAACTCAGATTACATCCCAGGAAGATCAAATATAATTCACCTCAAGATGAATGGAAGAAATCTTTGTTTGTGCTCCGATTGTCTTCACAACTGTTCTTCACATTTTTCCGGTGTGTTTCTGAGAGGAAGCGCAGTGTGAACAGGCACTGAACTAGTTTAATAAAAGTGATTATGGACAAACAGTCACCTGATCTTTGGGTTTGGGTTAGGTGTGCTCATATATGTGATATTGTTGATTTGATGCAGAGATGTTAGAAAGTGCAGAGAGAAGTTCATCGGGTTTGTGTGTGAAACAGTCTCACTTTCATGGCTGAGTTCGGAAGAAGAAATATTAAAGGTTATTTATTCACTTAAGCAGGTCGTTTCAGTCATTAACTACCATGTTAGATTTTCCCCGTAGATAACACTGAAGGAACCAACAGCGACTCGCCACCTGCTCTTCTTGTTCGCAGCAGCAAAACTGCCAATCAAAGATGAATTTGGACTTTAGACTCGTTGACTCGTGAACATCTTGAGAAAGCAGTTTGACACCACGTCATCATTAAATCATCACCAGATATTTCCAGCAGATACACAGAAGTCCTGTTGTGCTCTAATTCCTGAACAAAGAGTTCAGTTTTTCATTAACAGATCACAGATCACATCAAATCAAACCATGAAGACGCTCTTCAGATCAACTCTGCAGGAAGGAGGTTCAGTCGGGAGCAGAAAGATCCGACATGTTTAACAAACTTCCTGCTCCGCGTTGTGTCAGTGTTTCTGCAGAGATGATCCGAACTCATCTCATGAATAAAATATTAAGTGTTTTTCAGCTCAAACAGAAGCTCCCTAATTTCCAGCTGATGTTTCCATTTTCTGCTTTAAAAAAAAAAAAAAAAAACTGCGCTCGCTGCAAGATTAAGATCAGCGCTGGATTTCCACGTCGGAGCAGCTTTTTCATGTGCACAGTAAAAAAAAATGTAAATTTGCCTTCAGAGTTTCTGTTGTGAACACGTGTAGAGCATCGCCGCCGCCGCCGCTTCAGTTCACAAAGACGCCGGCGTGTTTGTGACCAGATTTTAGAAATTGATCACTTGAAAGCAAATTTTTCCACGACAGGGTGTGTGAAGGTACAAGAGGCAGGTTCAATGTGGTTTTAAAGGGGGAAAATGTGTGTTTCTGTGTTCGAGTGTGTGTGTGAGGTCAGTATGGTGGTGGTGGGGGTGTGTGTGTAGGAGGGGGGGGTGATGCTCTGTAGTGGAACAAATTGAAAGCCAAGCTAGTATCAATCACTGTGAAGCCATACTTAATTGTCCTGGACACACACTCTCACTCTTTCACACACACACACGCAGAGAAAAAGAGTTTGGTAATGAAATCTTTAACACTGTTCATCAGTGGACGAGGAAAAGACACGAAACCTGAGAAACACAGACAATCAGTTTAAGAAGCAAACAGTTGGAGTATTTTGGAGGCTGCACTTTAAAAAAATAAAAGCTTTTTTTGTCTGAACTTCATGCAAACACACACTTTGCAGGATTTTCCATCATCGTTTCTACTGACGGACAGTAACATTCAAGCTTTATTATTAGTGTTTAAAAATCTAATTTGCTGCAGAGCAAAGAAGAAAAAAAAGCTGCTCTGACGCAGATGAAACTGCTCCATTACCTGACAGAACAAATGAGGTCAGTATTTTTTATCAAAGCGGCCCAAAGCAGAGACAAATCAACAACAAACTGATCGTCCTGTCCAGTACTGTGTGTGTGTGTGTCTGTGTGTGTGTGTGTGTGTGTGTGTGTGCAGCAAAGCCTGATTTATCTGATATATCTCACTTTGTGCCTTTGTGAGCTTCATTGTTGTCCAAAAACTATTCAAACTCATCACTGACACACACACACACACACCCACACACCGTCCTGCTGCCACAAACACTCACTAGAACAAATGTAGATTAATCCGCTGCTGAAAATAGTCCCCAACAGACGCACTATTTCCTGCTGTTTTTTGTTTGATTAAAAGAAGTCAGACTGAGTTTAATGTTTCCTACTCTGAGTCCTTCATCATCTCTTCATTAGCAGCCGTATTAACAGATTACACAACTGATGATTTTACAGATTTCCCTCTTCAGACCTGACTGTTACATGCGGAGAGTTTGAAAGGACTCATCATTGCTGATAATACTAAAATAATATAGACCACAATACAACAGGCATTCATTTGCCCTCATAACACACAAAGAACAAAGACAGTTTCTTCTTTAGTGGGATTTGATAAGAAGAAAAAATGTAAAATTTCATGTTCTTCATCCTTTATAAAACATGTAGATATAAAGACAAAAGTTCAGATGAAAAACAAAAATAATGTTCTTCATTATGTCTTTCTTTGTGCACCTTCACATCCTCCTTTTCTCTCTCTCTCTGTCCTCGGCTCTGTTTACCGGCAGCGTACGCTTTTCTGCGTTCGGACAAATTAAAGGGAGATTCCATTAATTTTTCAGCGCGGCTCCTCCGCCCGTCGAGGTGAATTTGCATTTCTATCTCGCAGCTTAGCGGACGCTCGTTAAAAACAGAAATGCTGAAATTGTAAATTGCAGAAAGTTTTTTTTTTTTCTTCTTCAGAAAATCAAAGTGCAGTCACTCACTATTTTTTCCCCTCAACCCACACACACACACACACAGGTTTACTCTCGCACTAATACACACACAAATGCAAATACTGAAACTTCTGCACACCAACCAATATATGCATCCATTTACACACACAAACACTTCACCCTTTCCCTTTTTGCTGTGTGTGTGTACGTGCTCCTTCCATCTGCACGCACACACACACATACCTATAGGTGTGTATGTTGTTGTTAATTGGAGTGTGAGGTCCATGACAGCTATCAGCGGCTCATTCACTACATTAATGAGAATGATAGCAGCTTTAAAAAGACTGTTCCACACTCTGACCAAACTCATTAACACCGGCTCGCATTTAAATACACCCCGCTCCTCTTCTTCTTCTCCTCCTCTTCCTCCTTCTCTCTTTCACTCTGTCCATCTCTCTCATTTTATTTTACCGTCTCCTGCTCTTTCTCCTTCATCTTTCGTTTTCTTCCTCCTCATTTTCGCCTCCCGTTCTTCCGCCTCTCTTCGTCTTTTTTCATCGCTCGTCTTTTAATCATTTCTCTTTTATTTGTTCCTTGACAGTAACGTTTCTCCTCCCTCTCTCTTTGCATCCATGTCTTCCCTTTATTCTTCCTTCCTGCTTTCCTCTTTTCTCCTTTTTGTTCTTGTTTTCTTGCTTCCTCCACTTCAACTCAGGCTGAGTATCGATCTCATACCGAAGCTCAAGTTTCCCCAAATTTACTGTATTTGTTGAGCAGCTTTTTAAACAGAAAGGCATTTTGAAAGCGTTTTCTATAAAACATAAAGGCTGCACATGAAAATATAAAAAGGAATAGGATTGAAATGGATTAAAAATAACAAGTAAAAATGCAATAAAACAGGAGAATCAAATTGCAGAACTCATTTTAATCTTTATTTTACTTTACAGTGATTGTAGGAAACTTTCTTTTAATGACAGAGACACTTGATGAAATCAGATCCATTTAATGAGTCGGTATTGTGTCGATAGCTGTCCTGATTGGTGCGTATTAGTTATAAATATGAATTTAAATGATTTTCTTACCGCTGGAATAGAAGTTGTTGTTGAATATTTGATGATCTCCGGTTCTGGTTTGATGGTTCCTGCGAGGACAGAACGACGAGGAGCATTGAAATTATAAATGAACGTAGAACTGAAGGTTGTAGAAAACACTGCAGCTTCACCGTGTATTTGCTGTTAACTTAGTGTGTGTGTGTGTGTGTGTGTGTGTGTGATGCAATGGCCTAAGGCTGTCTGAGCTGTGGAGTGTGAAGGCGGTGATGGACTGATCCACTTCCTGCAGCACTACATCATATACACACACACACACACACACACACACACACACAGAGCTGTAAAATAAAGGCGGCTGTAAATGAGCGAGTGCTGGTTATCTCGCCGTTGTTTTATGAAACACGTCGACGTGCTGTAAAATAAAATTGTCGTTTGACGGGCGACTCGAATGTCGCCGAGTTTTAGATCCTAAATGAGGACGGATGAAGTCGACCAAAAATAAACACACACGTCTGGTGTGCATTTTCTTTTTTTTTTTTTTACAGTTTATTGAAGAAAAATCTCCTCTTTCATTTTCCTTTCTCAACTTTGAGGTGACTCATTTTTTTTGCCTGTTAGGAAATATTTTTTCCTGATAAAAGTTAAGAATATTTTGGAGGAGACTCAGTGCCAACTCAAACAGAGGGGTTAAGGCTGTGTGTGTGTGTGTGTGTGTGTGTGTGTGTGTGTGTGTGTGTGTGTGTGTGTCAATATTTGGACAGTTACCATGCAGCTCACCAGATGAGCCCGGCATCTGCTTCTTGGCAAGACTTGGAGAGAGTGACAGAGTGTGTGTGTGTGTGTTTATGAGTGTGTGTGTGTGTGTGTGTGTGTGTGTGTGTGTGTGTTTGCACTGCAGCAGTCTTGTTTTCCTCACATGTGCTCACCATCCACTTTCATTTGTGTTGGATTTCCTTTTTACCTCCATCTAAACTCTCTTTTCTCCCTTTGCTGTCATTTCTCTCATCCCTCTTTAATTTGATATTTTTGTTGAACTGAACTAAATGTGAATAGTTTAAAATCTTTATGACCATATTTTAGTGTGAACAGCGTCGAAGCATCTGAGTGGGCGTCTCCCACGGCAACTGTTGACTGACAGCTGAGAGATGGCGTTGCTAGGAGACGAGCTTTCAACTTCATGAAGTTCATATAACGTGTAAACATCAGCGATTTAATCGGTCTCTTTATGACTTTTAACATTTGAGGAGCGGCTGTGCTTCGTCAGGAGAAAACGAGTCAGAGCTTTCTGACGTTAGCGTGAACAACATGAAGAGACACAAGCAGATGTAAGAAAGACGTAAATACCTCGAGAAGATGTGAAATAATTCAAAATGTGTGAAGCATGAAGGCTCATGCTGAAGTGTAAATCTACTTCTTAATGTAAAGAGACGAGAGGAGGAAGGAGAGACAGACAACACGACGTTTCTGGTTTTCGGAGATGAGTCGCAGTCCAACAAAAGCGCAAGCAGCACATCGCTAACTAGCTAACAGCTAACTAGCTAACATTTGAACAAAATAAATCAGACTGAACGGAAAATCTGAAAGTCGTCTTCTCCCTCTGAACACACCTTTACATCACATCACTCATCTGTAAAACTTTTAATCTCTTCATTGCATTTTCCACCAGAACAGAAGTGAAAACAAACCACAAAGATGCAGAATTTTTTTTCTAAATGCAGGTTTATTTCCTTGTTTGCAGTTTTTCTTTTTCTTTTCTTTATATTTTGTATTTTGCTTTGTGTTTCTTGGTGCTTTCTTTCGTATTTGAACATCACTTCCTCCTCCTCCTGCTGTCTCCTCACGACAATAAGAATAACCCCCCTCTCTTCAAAATGAAATAAATCTGTCAAATCGAATGAAATCATAAAATAAGATGTAAGAGTTTTAAGACTCGCTCTATAATCTGCTTCTCACACGACTTCAAACGGAGGTGTCGAAGAGCGCCGGCCTCCCCCCGTTTAACATATCAAGGCTGCTGCTGAAGAGGAGGAGGAGGCTGAAACACGATGAGTTTAAGTTGCGACGCTCATTAAGAGGTGGAGAAGTGGGAGGGTTGCACTCATTTTCTCCTCCTCCTTTCATCCATCCATCCTCCTCCTCCTCATCGCTCCTTCTCCCCAGAGTTTCTTCTTCTTCTCTCAGATTGTGCCGACTTCCTCCTCCGCTTCATTTCGCTCTGCGCCTCCATCATCCTCCTCCTCTCTGTCGGTGTCTCGGCAGCATCTTTGCTGTAATGATGAATGTTGTTTAGTGTCACTGAGGATGGCCTCACTCAGTACACACACACACACACACACACACACACTCACAACGTTGTCTCGCTGTGATGGATAGTTGAGATCGTTGCAGAGATACTGACGTCCTCTGTCTCCTCTCTCGCCCTCTTTTCATCCCTCCGTCGTCCGATCGTCCTCACAGAAAACGAGCATTTTTCACCAAAACATTTCAGATTTAACTGCAAAACTTTGGTGACTGATTCATCTGAAAGCTATCGGATCTGTTCAGCTTCCTTTTGAATCCTTTTTGCAGGAATAAGGTTCAACTTTTAACAATTTCCAGTTGCATATTTTACATTGTTTAACAAATATGAGGTGCAGTATGACTGTGGTTTTACATTAGGACTATAACGGCACATGTAGCTGACTGAAAATGTACAAATGCAGCTCGTGCTTGTGCAGAAATTATTGGCTAAAATACGGAGGGACGACTTCAGGGAACGTCAGGATTTTGTTGATTCACGTGGATGTATTAAACTCAGTGCAGGCTTGTAATCATGGCGACCGCAGACAAATACAACTTTCACAACCCTCCCTCATCATTTAAATCTGCTGTGAGGGAACATTTCAGTTTTGCAAGCGACTATAACAATGACGAACAGATCGAACTAAAGCTGTACGCAGACGATGTGCAACTGTAGCTGGCAGATCAAACATGCTAACTCATCTGAAGCATCATCTGAGTGTTAAACTCAAAAACACAACTACAGTACTGGAAAATGACAGATTTTTGTGTACTGTTACACCCCTAATGAAAGGTTTAATTAAGCCCCATTTCAAGCTAAATATAACCCATAAACTTTGATGAGAGGAGACGATAATAATAATAATGATAATAATA
>JAVQJZ010158777.1:0-13727 GCA_036025355.1 Leiopotherapon unicolor
TGGTTTTAAAATGTGTCTTGATAGTAATAATGATAATCCAAATAATGATATATAATATTATCTGACAGAGGCCAGTCTGCTCCACCAGTATTTTCACTTTTAATACTTAGAAATAACAGTACATTTTGGTGAAGATATGAAACTAAGTACATGAGCGCTTCCTCCACCACAGTTTCAGTCAGTCTGCTAGTGATGTTTAAGAGCATGAGAAGTTTCCAATCACATTTACAGCAATGTTGACTCAACTGATTTTATGTGGGTGGCCACCCACTGTTTGTAGACATACCTTTGTTGGAAAAGACGTGGTTTAAAAATAAAATCTTCACCTCTAACTCAAATATTCCACTTTCATAGCCTTTCTTCTTTGAAAAAAATGGTGCTACTTGGTCAGTAACAGCAGCTTTAACATCATTACAAAGTGGTGTAACATGCAATGTTTACAGTCAAATGAGAAATTTCATGGATTCAACCAGGTTTCCATTCTAGCAAGATAGAAAATCAGCCAAATCCATTAATTTCCTTTCCTTTTACATTTTTTTAAGGAACTGCACCATCTGAACCCAACATTTTGGGTTAAAACAGTATAAACTCGAAGAAACAAGCCACTCTTTCCCGATTTCCCTCTCAATTTTTATTCAATTTCATCATGTTACTTTATTGGCTTATTTCCTCTCTTTCCAGTCAGCAGCTACAGCATGACAGACAGATCATATAGTGCCCTCCTGTGGCGGTTTACGAGTGTGTAACCCACGCTGCTGGGGGTGCGTCTGCTCCACCCGATGTGGTCCAGAGGTTGTTGCTTTGTGGGGCGAACCAGAACCTGAGCAAAGCAGTGCTGTGTTGCTTCAGTCAATATATGTTGCCAAATACATGTTTACACTGACAGATGACTTCATATTTCCTCAGGGGAGATAAAGTTTGGTGTTGAGTTTGTCTACCGTAAAGCCATAAAAAGATCCTGCAGCTTATTCAGCGTTCACCGCCCCCCCTCCCACTTGGATTAAGTCCTTAACTCACATCAATGCTTACATATGATTAGGGCCTAAGACCATGGCGACAGTAAATTCATCATCACAAATAATCATCACGCTTAAATAAAATTAATTGGTCGATGGATTAATTAGTCAGAAATTAATTGTTGGACCAGCATTCATTTGAGCAAAAAGAAGTCAGAGATGCATAGAGAGAGAGAACGACAGTGTGAGAAGTAATTTGGAGTGGAAAGTGAGACGCTGTTACACACACAATCTGGTCCGTGTCATTCATTAGGGCTTTTTATGACAGATTAACAGAAGTGCATGAGAAAGTGAGGTAAGAGCCCTGGTCTCTCATCCATCATCTACCAGGCTAAAAAAAAAAAACAGACTCCCTCATGGTCCAAGAGATACAGTATGTGGGCTTGTCTTGGCACATGATAGCATCTACGGAGGGCGAGAGAAGAAAGCAGTCATGAAACGCACCCCCCACCCCCGACCGGCTTCCTCTGAGTTCATCGACTTGAGGCCAGCGATGTGCAAAGATGCGTTCCCTCCAGGTTTCTCCACGCTAGTGGGATCAAACCGCAGTCACAGGGCACGACACGCCCCACGACTGTCAGAGCTCATCCTTCTCCATCTGCTGGAACGCTTCCAAGTCTTCCCGCCAATCAGCCAGCAGTTCATCCACCGACTGGCTGCTTGAGTCTGTGTTGCCCTCGGGCTCCTCTCTCTTCTCAGAGTCTCTGGGCTGTGCCACATCGGCCTCTGCCTCTGCAGGGCTAGCTTCATCTTCCGGTGGTCTAACTTCCTCAGCGGGACTAGTGTCTTCATCAGCCGGACTGACTTCCTCCTGTGTTGGAGAGACTTCCTCTGGAGCCAATTCGTCCAGCTCCACCGTGCTCATTTGCGTCTGGTCGGTAGGTTCGAATGAGGTGGGAGTCGTTGCCTCAGTTAAGCAGTCTTCCTCCGCTTCCTGCACATCCACACCTGAAGAAAAAAAAAAAAAAAAGCAGGGGCGTGTGACTGAGCAGATTTTCACAAACACATGTGCAGGACAAACATGCACGCACACACACACAAACCTCTTTCCTCCTCCTCAGTCGGTAATCTATACAACATGCCCCCTGGTAACCATTCTGAGTCAAAAATAGAACAGTTTTCATCGAGAGGCTGTCAACTATAACAGCATGATGCTGATGGTGAGTCATGTTTCCCACAGGATAAAGCCTTTCTCACATAGCTGCACAACCAAACTGAGAGTCAACTGAGAAAAGAAATCTGGCAAAAAGTTACACTGTGAATTTTGCACCGATCTGTGTAACGTGTACTTGATCTGCTATCGTTTCTAAAAGTGTCGCCGCTTCCTCAACTGCAGGTTGTTAATGTGTTAAAAAATGAGTCTATGCTTCTTTTTTTTTTATAATAAAGTTGAAGGAAAGGTGCCGAGGACTTCTGCGAGGATGACAGGAAGTAACTTCAAGGCTTTATAATTCAAGTAAAGATACAGTTATCTTCCCATTCCTGTGTCCCGGTGGCTTTGTGGTTACAGTGATCAGCTATAAAATCAGAAGATTCGTGGTCAAGTGTCTGTTTTCAGAAGCATCTTGGAGGCTAAAAAGAGTGCAGCAGTCTTGGATATTCAGATCTCAAACAGCTCTTAATGTCCTGTTCAGGTCAATTCATCAATTCTGTTCAGATATCTCTACATCATTTATGCAATCTTGCCATTTTATAGCCCAACCGACAGAAAACACAGCTTAATATACAAAAGCAAATGCAGATATAAATCAAAACAAGACAAGAAAATTCAAACTGTGATTTTTTTTTTCAGCCCAGAAATCATGTAAAATATCATACCGCACAGTTAAGAGGAAAAAAAGAGAAAGAGAAAGACATGAAGAGCTGTCATGTCCTGAGCTCTGATGGGGAAAATGTCAAATGACAATACTGTGACTGCACTAAGCTTTTCTGTCAAACACAAACAGAATCCTGTGGTTAGAGGGCAGACAGAGAGAGGGAGGGATCGAAAGATGAAAGCATGGCTGGAAGAAGGGGAACAGCGATAAGAGCGAAGGAAAGGATGAAAAAATGTGGATGCCAGAGGAAGAAAAAAGGAAAAAGATACTTACTGCCCTCGATCAGGCTGCCAGGAAGAGGTTTACCTTTGAATATGGCTGCTGTTCATCCAAAGGGAAGAGGGTTATGAAAAAAGGAAGAAAAACCAAGAAAGAGAGGAGAGGAAAGGCACTGTTACAGTCCACCACAGGGAATAAGAGGGATTAGGCAAAAAAAAAGAGGAAAAAAGGGGGTATGAATAAGGATGCAATATTGATAAGGGTGTAAACCTCCAACACTACAACCATAATGGTGGGTGGCTGCCGAATGAGTCACCATCTCTGAGACTTCAAATAACGCCCGAAACCCCTCCGTCTCATCTTTATTTTATGAAGCCGGGCACATAATGAGGCTCAGTCAGTGGAGAGAGATGAGCGCACCGATGGGATCAATCTTATCGAGAAAGATGAGTGGAACAAAGAGCGGAGATCTAACAATTATCTAACAATCGCACCTCTGTCTCTGGCTTTGTCGCTCAACAGCACCTCCACCTCCCTGTACTCCTTGAGCGCCTCCAGCAGGATGTTGCCCTCTTTGTGGAAGAGGAAGAGGACGGGCAAGGTGATGTCGTCCGTGCTGCGGCCGTCCCCCGCCATCTGGAACAGCGGCGCGGTGTCGCTGCTGCTGCCCTCGTTGTCGTCTGGAGGGGAGCAAAGGGGGATTGGTGAGTGGCGCCGACAAAGATCAACTGGCAGAAAATGAACTGACACCGACTTTGATATACGAGATCAATGACAGAAGTTCTATGACGTGTAAAAAGCTGGTTCCAGCTTCTCAAATGAAAGAATCTTCTTAAACCAATGCCTTCATGTTTTGAAATTTAAAGACATCACTTGGGAAAATAAGATGAGAATCACAAGTTTTGCAAACTGAACAATGAATATATTAAATGAAGACATAGTATACATAATAGATTGCAACACACTGACTTCTGATGACTGACTTCTATTGGACTGACTGTCTTGAAGATAATCCATTTATACAGTCATTTAGTGGTCATCTTTCTGTCGTCAGCTGCTTGGACTCACCGATGACTATGCCTCCAATGGCGCCAGCCTTCTGGATGTGTCTGGCTTTCTCCGCAAACATACACTGACCCCTCTGAAGCAGAGCAATGTGGCCCTGGACATACTCAGCGTTGGTGATCTCACTACAGCCGCTGTAGGGTTCAGCCACCGTGACGAAGCCTCGTACCTGCACGCAGGAGGGAAAGGCAGGACGGGTGCATTTTAGCAAAGAACTGAGGAACATTAGGGGCTGAGCAGACTCGCATATTCTGTTCTGGTGCTGAAAGTCTTAATATCTGTTTGAATTAGGAAAATATTGTAGGAGAGGAAGTGCAAGTGCACTCTTAAAAAATACCAGGGAAAAGTGAGTGACTCTCTTAGGAAAAACAAACATGGGGGACAGTTAAGTGACCGTTTGAAAGCTGGCAGCTTGGCAGAGCAACAAAAACCCACTCACCCCTGTGGAACTTTTGGACAGGTCTGTGCCAAACTGTGCGGGGCCAGCGGTCAGCACAACCCTGCCAAAGAACGGATGTGAGACGATCTGAATGGCTCTGGGAGGCAGCTGCTCTTTCTGCTGCTGGCTGGACAGCTCCATCATCTCCTGCATGAAGCGCACGCCGTCCTCCGCTGCTACCGCACTCACCGCCTATGTGTGGGCGTACCGGAGTGCGAGAGGAGAGGAAAAGAAAAGGGGAGGGAGGGGGTTTAAAACGTTAGGATGAAAAGAACGTGATTTGTAGAGTTGGGACAAAGGATATATCCTCTAATTTAGGCAAATCTCTTGATAAAATAGGACCGGTAATATAGTACATGCTTGCTGTTTTTAAAAAAGAGCACAGACACACAAGCTGTTGCATGTTTTTAAGGAATCACGCACTTTGATGCACACTTTATAATGTAGTAAATAAATGCAATATGATTGGCTCCATTCTTTAACCGAATTTTATCTTCAATTTTAGAGGTAAATTTTTCTTCATTAGGTCATTAGAAATTATGTACATTTTTTAAATTGCCACTTTCCATTTTGCATATAGCAGGATTGTGCTAGAAAAGTCACAGTTTTGTATCGTGTGTCATTCCCACCACTTGCTATGAGAGCAAAAAATCTGAGCAGTAACATACTGAAAGAAACAGAATTATTTCAGCCTGTGTGGGGTTTTTTTTGTGTGTTTATCGTTGCTGCTGAACTGTTTACCTGGGTTGCGTGCTGCACCAGCTGCACCCTGCCGTCTTTCAGGTGGATGAGGCTGACTCCCATCCTCCTCAGGAGCTCCAGATGCTCTGGGTTGTTTGCCATGAAGTCTTGAGCCCTCAGAGGGGGACGGCCCATACCGGGTTCCCTGGAAGGAGGAAGGGGCGCGAGTGGTTAAAGACATGGAGGAGATGGAGCAGTTGGGGAAACCTGTGCGCATACATACCGATACGGAGCAGGACGGGGGCAGCTCTTGTCCACAGCACTGCGTATCGGTTCCCTCAGGTTACGAGGGAACGCGGGGTCAGGAAACAGGAGGCGAGTGTTGGGGCAGGTCCAATCAAAGTTAGAATCGTCCAGCTCCTCCTCTGACTGAAGATGAGTATATTACAGATTCAGTTAGAAGCTGGAAAGCGTAAATGCTTTCATCAATTTGTGAGAGTTTCATTATAATGGTATCCTGTCGATTACCGTTCTGTTTGAGGGAATAGATGAAGAGTGAGGGGCTGTGGAGAGGGACAGGGGCAGCAGGTGCGCCTCAGTTGTGAAGACGTAGTCCTCCACGTCAAATGGTAAGTCCTCGGCGTCAGCAAACAGCAGGAACAGGTATTTGAACATCTCAGCGAGAAAGAACGAATCCATTCTGACAGGAGACAAGAGGTGTAAGATTTAAAAAAACTGGTCACTTTATCATTTATTTATCAAAATGTCACTCATAAAGTAGAGTCTGATATATGTTGACATTTGGTCACAACAGCTGCTCATGTAGGCACTGTGTATCAGAGGGGAAATGACAGGAGATAATCTTATCCTTCATCCATGTTCCAAGAAACTAAATTTAGATTTCATGTAATTGAGTATATCAAGTTCTTTCTCCTATATATTAAAAAAAAAAGTGGAAATTGGCTTTAAGGATTTTAAAAAATCATATAAGCCTCCTGAATTGAGTTTGAATACAGTTTGGCATTAATTAATATTTAATTCATCCCACTATTTAACCTTCACTTCGTTTCACTTGCTGTGGCCCATACATATTTCCTTACCATCATTTCATAGAATCAGAATCTTATTATGAATCTTATCTTAGTAGTCTATCATCCAAACCGGTACAGGCACTGAGGCTTTTATATTCTCACCTGTCCTCGTGGCTCCCAGTGCGCACGTCCTTCATGGCAGCGAAGCCACAGGGGACCCGGGCAAAGCGGTTGAGGTTGTCCAGGATGGTACGACCTGCCTCCAGGTAATAAGGGTCTCCTGTGGCCTGGAAGGATGAGAGCACAGTGGTGTGATCATAACAGAGGACAGTGCTATGAAGAAAGGCAGTGAAATACGATCAAGACACAAAGATGTAACCTCCATTCCTACAAATAACACACTGTAGGTCAACAATGCAAGTATTATTCTATAACACTGAACAGTAGTCTGTATGCTGAAAGGCTGCTAAATAACAATAACAAGAAGTGGAGATAAAGTTTCTGAAATAGTGTTAATTAGTTTGGTTAAATGATGATCTTGAAATGTGCAAGTTAAAAACATTTTTTTTTAAATTGACACATAATAACTTTTACTTTCATACTGTGGCAGTGAAAAGACAACGTCTGCATTATGTCAAGCTTCGTTGATAAATTACCTTGTAAAGGAAATAGGTGCTCTCTGCAAACTCAGGCCTCAGGGGATGTTGGGCCCAGTGTACCCTAAAATCAGTAGTGAAGGCCTGAGGATAGATGGAAAAGGACGAAGGGGTCAGCGCACCATCCAGAGCGTTGTAATCAAAAGAGACGGACAAAGCTAAAACGCAGCTGCGTAAAATAAAATGCAAGCTTGTTCGCTTCAGAAGAGTTGTGTTGGGCACAGCAGCATTAAAAGCCTAAGCTGTGGTATGTTGGATACACGGAGAGACAGATTACCTCCGGGAGGAAGTTGTGTTTCTTTGTAACTTGATACAACATCTCGTGAGTCTCGATGGCAGGACGGATATCTCCCTTCAACACCTGGAAAAATGAGCAGCATGGACAGCAAGTACGTTACTGGAGCGGCACAAGAGGAAAATATATGGGGCACAAAGGCTTCAGTTCACATGAGCCAATCTGACCTGCAGTCCAGGGAAGAAGGCCAGCAGGGAGTCCATCCAGGTGCGAGCAGGAAGCAGTGGTTTGTGAATGTGGACATCCAGGAGCAGTGGAGGCTGGCTGATGTATTTCATTATAGATGCATAGTGCTGAACACGACGTACAAAGGGGAAGGTTTTAGGATATACTAATAGCCTTATGGGGCTTAGTGATCATAAGTGTGACAACTTCAAACAGACTGAGGAAATAGAATTTATAATAGTAAAATTAAAATTCTAAATTAATTCTGCGCAAATGTAAAAATGTGTAGATAACACTGGTTCATGTCGGAAATCCCTCTGTAGCAAAACTCTATTACGCAGACGCAGAGGCATCAAATTACTCTGCACAAGTGTAAGTGTGTGTGTGTGTGTGTGTGTGTGTGTGTGTGCTCACAATATTAAAGCGCTGCAGAAACAGGTCATCTCCTAAGAGGATGTAGGCCTTTAGCAGGTATTCATAGTATGAGTCGATTCCTGCTCCGACTCCACTGTCTGGAGACAAGCAATCACACATCGCTTTGTAAGACATGAGATGACAAACAGATGTTGTGTTTTCACCCATCCACCCTCTGTTCAACCACATCCTCTCTCACTCAGGCTGAGATTGTGCCCCCGTACTTAATTTTCACTTTCCCATGTCCTTGTCTCCTCATCACTCCACATCTGCCACAGCCTCCTCCCCTCTTCCTACACTCCTGCTTCCATCCATTCATCCACCACCATCATCATCATCTTTCACTCCTTCCTACAGTCACAACATCCTGTCTGCCTCATGTCCTCTGTCCACCTCCTCTCTTACCCCTGCGGACCCACTCTCCAGAGTGGATGTTGATAGTAGTTCCCACCAGATTGCTGTTTCTCTGTCTCTTCTCCCACAGAAAGTCCATGGCTCTCCGGGCATGGGCCTGTGTGTGTCAGGAAGGATGCATTATTGATTTTTGAAGAAAAAAAAAAAAAAGAAAAAAAAAAATCAATCTGCAGCAGCTGTCCAGTGTTGGAAAGATTACAGTGATTTACTCTGTGCTTAATCAGCAGTCTACTGCTGCCAGGAAGTGAACCAGCCCCAAGCTCTAATATCATAGCAAAGGAAAAAATATCAGTTTTTCTCTAATTCTTCAATGCTTTGAATAGTTTTACTATACCTCTGAAACTGCAGGGTCTCTGTCCCCCTTTATACATGTCTAAATAAGTCTTATAAAGAAGAAAATTTCTGATTTTCTTACATGAAAAAGAAAAAGAAGAAGAACAACAACACTGGTTTCCTATTCACAAATGTCTACATTTAGCTTATTTTAACCTTCATTAGTATTCCATGAGAAAGCCTTTCTAACCAAAGAAATATTGACGCGTCACAGTAGGGAAAGCACAGGTGTGAATAACAGAATTATTAACGGCTGAATTCATTCAGCTGCTTCAGTTTCACACCCCTTGTATTGTGCCTGCTGGCTCACTATCACAAATTTCTGGGAAACTTAATTAGAGCACAGCTAAAGCTGCAAGGCAACATATTTCAACAGACTGATTACTGGCGGACGTCAGGGCATCGTGTGTAACAGCACACACGCAAAGACATAAAGGCATAAAAGAATCTACAAAGAGATAACAAGCAACAATTTTCAAGTTTTCATGGTTTGTTTTTTATCAAGATTTTTTATCAAGTTTTTTCTTCTGAAGAGAGATGATGCAGTATTACCAGTTGCTGTGAAAATGTGCATTCCCCACTAGGAGTAGAGTTAAATAGAGAGATAGCTAAAATGACTGACAAAATCTAATTTCAAAATGCCTGAACGTTGTTATGGAAATTGGTGATTGGACTTTCCGTGTTATCAAAATGATCAATATGCCATATATGATGATATGAGCAGTGAAAAAAAAAAAGTGAGCAGCACAATGAAGGGAAAAGGACACTGAATCAGATGAACTGAATACACATGATCACATTTCACATCTTGTGGTCAAAGAACGGATGGTTTCAGAAAACCGAGTCGTAACGTGATCGTAAAAGCTATGAAAGGTGAGGCGTCACCCAGTTTACAAATAAAGAAAGAAAGATGATGTCAGTAGGGTGTGGCCAGGTGTGTAGTGTGTCTGTTAAAATAGCTGATGGCTTTCTTAGTTAAATGTGGTTAAAAGTGCCACATTTAACAGCTCTTTGACAGTGGGAAGAGGTACATATGTCAGCATAGAAGACATCCCAGTTTTAGTTTTGAGTAACAGAGCTATAGGGAGCTGAGGTCAAAAACTTGTAATCAAGTCAATAGATGCCATTTTTCCTCATGGCTATGCAGCTGTTCAGTCATGTTATGTTATGCAGGAGGACTAAGATCTATGACTTTGTCCTTATTTACTGATGAGCATTAGATACCTCAAATACAGGATCCCCAGTGAAGCGACTTAAGGCAGCGAACTCCAGAATGATGGTTCCTGCACACGCAGTGCAGGTGTCTGTTTCTGTGCCCGTTCTCGTCTCAGGACCCCTCACACCGTGCTTCAAGTTCACCTGTCAAGCCAAAAAAAACCCAAAAAAAACTCATTACACTATCTGTTTTCAGTGCCACATTTGGTTTGCGAGAGGCTGTGCATGAAAACCAGTCAAACATGAAAATGTCTGGGCTCGAACGCTGCGACAGCTGCGAGCGGGGCAGTGGAGCGGAAAATGAAAATATGTAGTCAAGACCTGAGATCTGAGAAGATGTAAATCTGTCATACTGCAACCCCGGACGTTCATGAATAAAAATATTTCTTCTTATAGTATATGTATAATCAAATATGTTGAATGTAGACACTGACAAAACAGGAGCAGGATTCTTACTTCCTTTTTACGCTACAGATTTTCACTGACTCCAGCTGATGCCTTACAAATGAAAACTTCACTGACGCTTCTCACTAAACAATGGCTACAACTCAGTAGGTCTACCTCTTTCCACTTAGATAAGCAGATCCTGACATTGTGACCTTAAACCAACTGCATGTTTGTCTCTGGTATTAAAGGGGCGAATTCAGGTGTTTCTGCGTGTGTTTGTCTCACCCTGGGATAAGGCAGGCCACTGCTGGTGTTGAAGGCTGGAAGCAGTCGGAGGCCCAGGTCTTTGGCCATGTGCAGGAGCTCGTCCTGATACCACTGCATGTGCTGACCTCCCTCCTTCAGCATTACAGCCATGGAGTGTCCCCCCAACAAACCTCTGAACACACACCCAGCAACCACATATTAAGCACAACAGAATCCAGTGATTTCTTCTCACTAATGTCTTTATGGACAACGTACAGTACACAGTACAGTAACAGTTTACTTCCTCGCCATTAACACGTGTAACAGTCTAGTCCACTAATCTCACCCGAGCACTCGGATGTTGGTTTCAAAGACCGACACCACGATGTCATTGTCCAGCCTCACATCAGACAGCACTCTCCTCACCGCGGCCTCAAACTCTGTTGTCTTGTTCAGAAGCTAAAAAAAAAGGGAATGGGACATGATTATAAAGGACATACACACACATACACACCATTAAAAGGTGAGTGAAACACTCCTGTTCAATATTCTTACTCAGTATCTAATGATTAATGATTTAATGATTTGTTCATTTATATTCAGTAAAATTGACATTTCTCTCCTAATTCAATTAAGGACTCAAACAAAAAAAAAAACAAAACAAACAAAAATGTAAAATACACATAAAACAACACTACAATTCAGCCTATATCTCCACTGTTCTCAATGCAGCATCAAAATAATTTTAAAAATGTACAAATAAAAAAAAAAACATGAACACAAGGCCAAAACTCACCACAAGAGTGTCCAGAGTGTCTATGAGGGTCAGAGAGAACCTAAGAGAAGGATGAAAGCTGTTTACTGAGCGTGTGGATTTCACCTTGTGATAACTGCATAAAAATCATTCAATGAAATAACGTTCATTCAGAACTGTGAGAACAATCGGCCTCGGCCAGACGTGATAATGTGTGTGTGCAACCACGTCAACGACACTGAGCCACTCACTTTCCCAAAGCGTCGTCTATGTCTCCTCGACTGGGTTCAAGGCCCCGCACCCTTCCTCTGCACGTCAGAGGCATCAGCTCATCTGCTGGGTATGCATGGTCCTGAGAAACACACACAGACACACTTTTAAGACCACGCTTTAACTTTCAGTTCTTTTTGTTCAGTCTGACCCCCATCAATGTATTTCATGTTGTGCAAAGTGAAGTCACAAAAAGCAAAACAGGGTTGATTTAAAAGACATGCACACAAATCTAAAAAGTACAAATGATTACAGTTTCATTACAAACAGAAACATTACACCTTTGCTTACAAGGGATATTCTCTGCTCTGTCCTGAATCAATCCAAATATCAAAGCTGCAGCATAAAGAGTTCCTTCTTTCTATTCTTAAACAAAAAAAAATCCTGTTTCTGAGAAGAAGAGTAGAAAACTGAAAACTTACCATATAATTCTGATACGCATGGTCAAACATCTCAACCACTTGGTTCCTTAAGTGGGGGGGGGACAGAAGTGAGCAGCATGAGCATCATCCTTTCAGGGAGTGCAAATGTTTTTCTTCACATTAACATGTGAGTGCTGTGTTCATTTTTTCCTCAGCTCACCTCAACCTGTGCCTCTCCTCCCGCGACATGGCCTGGCCGTGGCTGCACAAAGCTCCAAGCAGCATCAACAGCGACAGCACAGGCGGCATCATGTTGGCTGGGCGAGATCGCAGCTATAGACAACTACACTTTGGCTCGCAGACAGTTACTGAGTCATTACCGCTGCCAGAACAAAAACGGTTCAAACTAACAGAAACACCAAAGATTCACACACCCATCAATGTTATAGCTCTGAGGTCATGTTAAAGCACCGCTCGGCTTGGCCTGATCGCAAAGACTGCCGCGGACAGCATCATGAAATCATCCTAGACTGCAGCTCAATCGTGCCCACCTTACACTCCATCTGTGTTTATCTGCAAACGCCAAGTAAAAACACACATGCCGAGGAGAGAGTGTGTGCGTGTGACATGTGAAATGTGCGTCTTGACGTTCCCAAACTGCAAATCAAACTGTTTACAGGAATGTTTCTGTTTCAAGTAACCAGACATGTGGGCATAACTTAAAGAGATGTACCTCGTATTAGTCGTAGTGCAAGATAAGTGGAGTACGCCTGTTTACTTTTCCACGCTGCCAGCCGGACCTATTGCACACAGCAGGAGTGACACGTTGACATAACAGATAAAATGACCCACCTCCTCCTTAGGCCTTGTAAAAATAACATATACAATCTACATAATGTGGTATTCTAGATGTGGCCTTCAATCAGCAGCGATCAAGGACACTTCAAGTCTTTTCAATCATCAAGACACGTTGTCAAGATTTAAGGCTTGCTATTTTAAAAAATCCACTGTCCCTAACTTATCTGAATGTTTGTAATTACTCCCACTCCTCAGAGAGACACACCAGCAAACAAACAGATTAACAACCACAAGTCAAAGCAATAGTCCCCTGAAGCTCCTGTTCATGTTGTCCGCCCCCCGGTGCTTCGCCTGTAAACCTGTTTGTGTGTGAGTTAATGATTTCCTTCCTCTTGACAGCTCTCTCTCTCTTTTGTCACACGAGCACTTGTCGGGGTTTAATTAGCCACTTAGCCCGCGGCGCTAACTGGCCGGGTCCGTAACGGCGGACAGACCGTGAACACCACACAAACCGACCAGAACCGCGTCCATCGTTGAGCGGCGAGCCTGACCTCTCCGTTTTTACACGAGTTATTATTTTATCCTTCAGGTTAAAACGTGGATCATTTCTCCGTTTGCTGTTGTTTCGCCCAGCTAGCCTGACTCTCGAAACCGGATGCACTTACGACGAAAACGTCAACAACATCCGCTTCCTGGACTTTGGAGGGCGCTTTGCCCTGAGTTTTAATTGTCAGGCGGCGCTTTCTGGCACGTTTAGAAACACATCGCCTTTCCTTTTCCCCCAGAGATTGAGAAACGGGAGTCCAGCCATGGCCGTAATCTTACGAAAAAGGATATATAAACAAAACGAAGCATCACAGCTTATTTAATGGCATTTGAAGGGGTTGCACAATCGGCTTGAAGAATTACCTGAAAGTCAAAAATCGGGTACAGAACACAAAATTTCACAGTCAATTGTGTTGCATTTATGACTCACTGAAATACTCGAAAAATGTAACATAACTTCATTTCAGCGCTGTAATTTGTAAGTTATATCAAAATTGAACCTGTATGATTCACGTTTTTAATTATGTGTATATTGTTTTGGAAATACTATGTTATGTTATGTTATGTTATGTTATGTTATGTTATGTTATGTTATGTTATGTTA
>JAVQJZ010158786.1:0-11194 GCA_036025355.1 Leiopotherapon unicolor
CACTGCATTGGCCACTTGCAAAGTTTAACTTTCTGTTAAGAATGCACACACAGACCGAAGCCTGATAAGTAGACTTTACTCTTTACCCCTTTTTTTCCCTTTATCACTCTTTTAAGAGGTGTATACGCAACATCGTAAAGCTACTGTGTACGGCATATTTTCATGGTATTATAATAAAGGCTTGGCTCCCCTCTGAGGTTTGGAACACCACGCCTCTGCTTCTGAATCCAAATCTCTGGTTCTCCAACATTTTTTTTTTCTTCTTACATTGAGGGTGCAGCTTTTTAGGATTGGTCATGGTCTTCCAGATAAGTGGATTAATCTATACTCGGAAGACATTTTCCAGTCATGTATGTGTACTGTATACATGTGTAGAGGTCTTGTGGTTTCATCCCGTATTGCTATCTGGAGTGCTGCATGAGGGGGATTATTGTTCTAGAAGGCTTTCCAATGGGAGGAAAGCTTGACGTAGGATGTCATTTGAAAATATTGCCCGCTGCTAAAAGGTGTAAATTTGGCAACAGATTAGGATTTCAATCTCGTAGTGAAAATGACTGAGCAGTCTTTGTTGCTTCGAGTTTGTACGCATGTGTTTGTATTCACATGCATGTGTAGATGCATGCCTCACTTCCTCAGCGCAACATATGTTTGTGCTCTGATCTCACTATGGGACCGTTAGCACTGCAAATGGAGGCACTATTCTTTATCTCTGCTTGGTTCTGCCTTTTGTCTTCAAAGCAGACTCCACACATCTTTCTCTCCTCCTGCCTCAACTACGACTTAAAGCTACACACACGCACGCACTCGCGCCCGTACAAACACACACATGCATTTGTGCCCGAACACACACATGCAAAACTAACAAAACAGGCTGTCTGTGATCCCTTAAAAAGATTCTCAAAATGAGTGCAAGTAACTTTTATTCCATGCACTCCCACACGCACGCACATGTGCACACTCCTGTTTCACACAGAGTATATTCTCTCAGAGCAGATTTGCATACTTATTTTGATGTTGCTTGTTGTTTATGTCTCCGATTGCGAGGTGTGACCCACTTGCTCTGTTCATTTTGTCGCTATTAAAGGAAACCCTCATCCTGCTATTTCTTCAGCGGATGGGTACAGGTTTTTCTAATTGCTCTAAAATCACAGAACTCTTAACGCGAACAGCGAGTACACCTTTGGTATTAGCGGCGCAAGATGAGTGTGTGCTGATAATTATTCCCCAAGGATATTAAATCTGAAAAGGTTGTGCGTGCCTCCCAACTTTATTGTCTGGTGCTGAGAAAGGCTTTTCTCACTGCAGGTTACACGTGGAGCAAGATGAGATGCCTCGAATGTAAATCTCAGCTCTGAACAAACTCTTTTGAATAAAATACCTAAACAATGACAGTAACTTAAATTAGAAGAAGATGAAAATGCCATCGCTGATTTGCTCGAAATATTCCATACGGTAGCCTCAGGTTTTCATTGGCATTTAATTGCTAATTATTGTGTGTATCTGCACTTTGGAAACAGCCATAATTAAAAATGCAGCAGCATATAAAGGTTTTTTTTTTATCTCTGATTAAAAAGCACTTTTAAACAACCACATTAGTGAAGGCTCGGAGGCATGCATATTTAATAAGAAAACTATCCACTGTTTTGCACCTGGCAACAGGTGCTTAGTTGCACAACTGAAGACAGGCGACAGAAGGCGGGTGTGAAACCTTATAGTGCTGACTGTTGATTTGGTGTCACTGACCATGCGTCTTTCTCTTTCTGTGTATCTCTGATTACATATGATGTAAGGGGACACCAGGTGACAGCACGCTGCTTGAGATTCAATATCGTACAAGATGGCGGCAGAGCCATTAAGGAAAAAGAGGTAGAAGTTGCTGAATAACTTGGTATATGAGTTCCTGCGCTCTTTTCGCTTTTTTCAGAACACATGGTACCACTTAATTTAATGAGAGAAAGTTTTTTGGTTCATTCATATTTGTAATGCACTCCATTATGTTGAAGTAAAATAAATAATGTCAGCCAGCAGCTACTGGCAGCAAGAAGACATCTCCTGGCCCTGTTTGGAAAAACTGTGTATGGTTGACTAACATACGTTTTTCAAGTGGAGCCTTCTACGATATATCCTCCCTTAAACTGCCTCTCTTTTCCCCTATTTTCTAATATCTGTTCTTTTTTTATAATGTTCTTTTTTTTCTCTCCTCACCTAACATCAGCAGTGTTCCTCAACCAACTGTTTCATGCGTTTCTTTTCTTCCATGCTTCTGCTCTGCTTCCCTCTGGCTCCACTAACCCTTGACCCCTTCAGACTGGCAGTATGAGGGTAAGAGGGCAAACATTTGTTGACTGTTTTCCTTTTTGTTTTATTACATTCCTGTATTCTCCCCTGCTCTTTCCCTCCACCTGGATCTCGCTCTCCCATCTTTCTCTTCCCCCGCTGAAAAACATTTAATTCTGCACTTTCCTCGCATCAGCTGCAGAGCGCGTTGCCGTTGTAGCGCCTATTCTGCTGCACTAGACGCCTCCCTTCCTCCTGTCTCCTCTTCTCCACCTCTCCTGCTGCCCCATCTGGTGCTGTCTGTCAAGCTGCCATTACCTGTGTCCCATGTGCTCGTACCATCTCGCTGCTGTGACCTCCATCTGTGGAGTTGCTCTCGTCAGTGCTCCGAGCTCGTCTGCTCTCGTATGGTGTCGCCACATGCTTTGACCACCGTGTTTGTCTGGTGTCAGTTTCGCGCAGTCCATTCCTGTTGATGTTTGCGCAGCAGCAGTCATCGATGCCACCTGCCGTAAAAAAAAAAAAAAAAAAAAAAGATGTGTCAGCGTGACAGCTTATGGCATGACGAAAGGACACTCAAATGACATTTTGAGGTTTATATCCTCAGATCACTGAAATATTTACAATGTCAGTGATTATATGTGTTTTTTTTTGCAATGTTGTAGCATTGCTGTCAGCTTATTCAGACAAACTGTACACCGGTGCTTCAGTTAAAGTTCTATCAAACTGTATTTAAAGTATCAAAAGTAAAAGTACTGATTCTGCTGAAAGACAGCCCCTATGTATAATGAATTATTATTATGTCACATTATTACATTATTAATACTGATGCATTACTGCTTACTGTAGCCAGCATTTTACCGCTGAAGCTGGTTGAGATGGAGCTAGTTTTAACTACTTTATTTGCCTCACTTTATATATAAACGTACTTTATATATAACTTTTGTTCAGGTGTTCTCATCCAAAGCGTGTGACCTCAGTGGGTCAAATGACGAATCTTGGGTTGGGAGATGAGGGTAGCAAAGACAATATGTTTTAAGTCTTTGTGTAATATTTACTCTTTTGGGATAATTTTGTCTCTATGAGCCTGAGTCATTTGAATAAAATATCTGTTTTTTTATGTAAAACACAATAGTTTCAAAACCCAAAATGGTTGGGAAACACTAGTTTTGATTTCTGTGCATTGCATTTTATAAGCTCATGATAGTCAGTGATGAAAATGTAAAATTATAATCTAAAAACAATAGATGTGAAATAAATGGGGTGGGAAAAAAAGTTGCAACATAATGACATATGAAGTAACACAAAATGAAATCACTCAAGAATTTCAATCTACACAATCTGCAGTCATTTTCATAAGCTGCCATGGAACACAATATACTACTTCAAAAAAAGTTAACAGCAAATGGCCTTCTTTTATATTAATTTGCTTTTCCTTTTTGCATATACAGAGTGTAAGCTGTCCCGGCCAGGCCCCCCTGCAACCATAGTGACCATTGATGAGGAGAGCCCCAACGGTACGTGCAGAACAATTGTCTACACTCCACACTTCTTTTCGCTGCTCTTCATTGTCTATTCCAGAATGGTAAATGCTTCTGCACTCAAGTGGCTTGTATTACACTGTTGGGATTGTTTCTGTACTACAGTGAATGTTGCTTTGGTAATCCAATACATATTAATACTTGTCCCTAGTGGGACTGTTCAGTGTAGTGTAATAGCGTACAGTCACTCAGCTGATGGCTCTCGGGGCAGGTTGGTTATAGGAGATGTTTTGTCAGACACATTGCATTGTCATTTTGATTGTATTTCAAATTAAAGATAAATAAATTCTAGTTGTTGTGGGTTTGTATATTTGCTCTGCTCTCCCAGGGTAAAGCAAGGTGCGTCTGTGTTTGTGTGCGTCTGAGTGAGTGAATGCAGATGGTGTTTGGCATGCAGACATGACATGGGGCTCCATTAATGAGTAGTTCGCTCCCCGTGCAGGTTGTCTTTACTGTGTGTATATCTGAGCTGCAGCGGCGCAGGAATCATTGATGCACAAGAGCAGACACGCTGCGCTCTAGTGAGTCAGGTGAAACTATACTCTTCTTTCTCCTCCTCCTTCATCATCTCTCTCCATCACCTGCACCCACTTCTCACCTCTCTCTGGGTTCCCTCTCTGTTCTCCTCATAGCTCTGTGCTTCAAGTTTTGAGCGTTCGCCATCTGCATTTTTGTTGATGAGGCTGTGTGTTCGTGCGAGTGCGCGCGTGTTTTTGCGACAGGCAGCGCTGACTGCTGCTTGGAGAGGAGCTATATGTTCATTGAGGGAATGAGAAATGCGTTTCCCTAAATGGAGCAGGTGTGTGTTTGTCTCACTCAGTTCTCCCTGCAGATATTAGTTCTGCAGGTTAATAGAGTTTAATGAGCAGCTCTCACTGAAGATAGAATCCAGAGCTTGTTTATACAGTCAGCGTACTATTTCACAGATGCTCCACTTCCCTGCTGCATGTGCTCTGGGCTCTGCTTTGTGGGTGTTTATCTGTCTTACAGAGAGGAATTGTGTGTGTGTGTGTGTGTGTGTGTGTGTGTGTGTGTGTGTGTGTGTGTGTGTGTGCACATATGCATACACCTTATATGCATATTTGTATCCCAAGAGCATGATTGGGTGTCTCTGTGTCAAACGAGGCTGCCATTTGTCAATGCAATAGCCTCCAATTCAGGCTGTCATACTGTCTCACCTACTCCTTCCTCTCTGTGTGTGCAGCTGTGATTTGGGGCTTTGATCGATTGCCGGGGGAATGTGTGAGATGGAGGTAGCCAAGCCTGCATCCGAAAGCCTCCGTCGCCCCACATGTGCCGATGCGCTGTGTGAGGGATTTGCGCTAATCTTCCTCATAAAGCACTCATTTACCTGGGATATGGGTCTCTTCTGGCTCCACCATCCTTTTATTTATCTCTCCTTGATGAAACGGCCCAGAGCCCGTCCTCTCCATAATGGAATGTAAAACAGACAACCTGCCGTTATTGACCAAAGCAATTATCCTTCTAAATGTGTTTCATCTCTTCTCTTCTGTCACACAGAAACCATACAAATGGCACATAATAAGATTCCATCTTTTCTGAGCATTTGCTTTTATATTCATTCATGTCAGTGAATGGGAAAGCAAACAACATAATCACCCGTCTGTCTGGCTTCGTTTGGTTGAGGTCAGAAAAGATAGACAAACAAATAAATATATAATCCCGTTTCCCTTGGCTCCTCAGAAGAACACATTTAACATCAGCCAGAGGAGCCAAGAAGTGAAGATTCCCTATGGAAGAGGTGTGCTCAGAAACATGAAAACATTTGCTACTGTCAGGGCAGTGTGTTTTTTCAGTAGTTTGTTCATTGATTGTCTGGGCCTGAATTATATTTGACTCGGCAAAGACAATAGACCTTGGCATAGATATTGTGCAATAAGCCAATTTTCTTGATCCAAGCCTCTTCTTTTTCATTTCAGCTTGGTGTGTTTTATTCTTGGAGGTTTTCACTTTAGAGAAACAGAAAGTCATGAGGGGATAGCAACCCAGTTGCTCAAATGAAGCGAAACATGTTTAATTTATCCAAGCTGCTGCTTCTGCAGACCCACTGACAGGTGCCAGACACAACACATAAAGTCTCACTCACTTGCAGAGCAGATCTCCATTGGAAAGACAAAGCTTGTTTTCTGTAGGCTCATTTGCTTATTCAGCCTATGAGCTAAATCCAAAAGCAGTTAATCAGATTGAAGAGATTTTCATCTCCTACGATAGGGGCAGCTGCATATGAGAAGAGGGGAAAAAGAGAGGGGATGTATTTTCTCATTGACAGAAAGCTTCCTACAACGGCAGGGGGAAATCAGTGTGTCCATAAATGAGGATGCCGTCTCCTAGCTTTTATCTTGTCTCTGCAAATTCATGATTTGTATCAACTGTTGCCTGAAGCACGCGATGATGCTCTCATCCCACTGCATATTGAGCAACAGCTTATAGGAAATCAGAAATGAGTGTTGCTGAAGGGCTTTATTAAAAAGAAGTCAATTTAGCAGTCTTTTATGTGGTGTATCTGCCAAGGTGGATTCACTCTAAATGCTGATAAATCATTGCATCCTGAGGAAGGCTGACACCCACTTGAATGAGGCAATCAAAGTAAAAATCCTCCATAGGCAGATGATGCAAGTAATCGTATCAGTCACTGAAATGCACGCTTGACCTTGAACATTTACCCCCTGGATACACTGAATGTTTATGTGAAGTGGTTTTATGGGTAATCGAACCTATTCGCTAGTGTTAAAGGATATAGATATATAAATCATCCATGTGGGAATTAAGTTGATTTATAAAACTGTTTGACGTCTGAATTTTTCTTGCCAGGGCACTGGTCCAGCCTCAGCCAAAAGCCAGTGCAATACACTGTACCAAGAGTCACTGTAATTGTTACAATGAGCCCCCTGATTGATTCATTTTAAGTCTCCCATTACAATTATAGTCATTCAGTCTTAAAACTGCACAAAAGAAAGATGGTAAAAACTTCATGTTAGCACAGCAAGCTGTTAATATTATTACTTGTTGAATAGCTCAGCACAGAATGAGACATAGTATCAGCTGGCATGTCTCTATCCACATTAAAGTATATTTTATAGTCAAGCCCACTTTCCATCTATGCGTGGGCTTCAAAATTTTATTATATTTACAGTGGAATTATTCATTTGAATAAGAGGGAGATGAAAATGAGACTGTCTGAGTACAAAGCGCTCCTTATCCTCTCATCCCCTTATACCTTTTTTGTTATTATAAGTGCTCACACTGGTCATTTATGTGATGGAAAGCACACTCTTTTGGGAGGAAACAATAATGTGTCTCGCTTCTGCGTCTTTGCACTTCTCCCTGAACTTGCAACAAAGTCAACCACCCAAAGCCCGTCTGGTGGAAAATAGAAAAATCGCAACTGCGGCACTCTTTGTGAGGATGATCAAAGTGAGCCAGAGTTGTTTGAGCAACTTCTCTCGTCTTTTGTCAACGCCTCACTTTCATTGTCTTATTGGTATGTTGTGTGCTGCGTTTAGGCCGAGACGACTGGCCGCAGAGCAGCCTTGACACGACACGGAAGATGTGACGCGCCGCCGAAATGATGGCAAACAAAGGAAATCTAGAATTCAGATGCTCAATGCCACGCGGTTTGTTTAAAGGTCTCTCTTCTCATGCAGAATGACCGGCACTCCTAGCGCGGTGCAGGCTTTCACCAGGTCCTGCGTCTAATGACTACAGGATTCGAAGGGCTTGGAGGCAGCCTGGGAAAGTGTGAAATGTGTGAGCAGGTTTAAACAATTAATGGGATGAGCCAGCCTGCGTGCATGTTTTCCTCAGCCACCATGGACTCATTAGCTTCTCTGTTTAAAGTTAATTCAATCCACCTGTACTGTTTCTCTCCACCGAGCTTGTCATTAGCTCGACCATACTCTCTGTCGCCGTGTTCCTTTACATTAACATGTTTGACATTTGGTGTGTGTAAAGCCTTACCCTTTCTTTATGTCTAGTTTTATTTCTGTATTTTCAGGCACAACACCGAGCCAAATGCAGGAGCTCGGAGCAGTCTGTTAATGCGCACCGTATCTGACGCGATTCATTTTTATGTACCTCGAGACCCCTCACCCTTAAAATATGGAGAGTGATTAATACCGGAAGAAATTGTCTTTGAATTTCTAATGCTTCTTTTGGACGGTGGATATTAAACCAGAATCTAAAGCTATCAGAACAAATGCGGAAATTGAAAGTGTAGTTAAAATTCGGGGTCAGTTTCCCTGATTAAAACTCTCAGACCTGCCCAAGAAGCCTGTCATTCGTATTCCATTAGCTGCATCTGGAAGGAGGTATCATTTCCTCCAAGGTTGGCCCAACACTGTGCCGCTGCTCTTGTTAGACACCCACAAGCTTGTAACGCTACGGCTTACCATGATGAATCTTCAAAAAACCTACAGTCACGAATTCTCCTAGTTTCAAACAATAGTAGTTGTCAGCAGGGGACTAAATTGATATATGGGGCTTTCAGAGCAGCCCAAATAGCAAGGGAATAATTTGTAACCCTTCTCGCCAAGTGGGGTGAAAAAAAGTCTGGATCCCAAAGCTGAAGAGAAGAATGAGGGATATTGCTTCATCATTTGCCACAAGTGAGCGGAGTTAAATAACAGTCAGCCACCCGCCTGCCTTTGAGCTGATAAGCAGGAAATGTAATCGCCAAGTGTGAAGATGTACGTTTAAGGCAAGGACTTGTATTGAGAAAATTCAGTTGCATCTAACTTCATTACATAAATCAGAAAATGACAAGTCACACCTACTCAGCTGCAGTCAGTCCTCTAACAGCAAATTAATTGCACCATGTTTAAGATGTGGTTATTAATCCCTCGCTGTATAATTGTGAATGCACTCAAACACAAAGATATGTCATTGTTATCAAAGACTGAAGACTCTTTGTGTTTTCTATATCATGTGATGGTTGTGGTTGCTGTCTTGATCCAGGCTGCTAAAGTCTTTTTGCACACTTATGCCCATATCACCATCTCACTATTTAATTCCTACACATTAAAGTGCAAGCCGCCTGTCTTTACTGCTGCCTTTCTATTACACATGGATGTATGATCTGTAATGTGCTACGTCCGTACACTGGAATGTTTGCTTTGGCGTGCTTCAGAGGATCCTCTACTCCAGACCCAGTCCCAGAGCCATCAGTCTGGCAAAGTTGTTTTCCTTGCTGCAAAATTGTTGGAATTGAATGTTTGAAAAGGTCACAGTTGCTCATGTCTAAATCAGACGTTTGGCGAGTATGTTGATTCAAGACATACTCAACTTTAAAAACCACACTGAAAATGTGTCCGATACTCTCGCAAGGTTCGCTTTGATTTTGCTGATCGGGACTTTGGACTTCTCCTGTTCTGCCTAAGAATTGCTGCTTAACAGGAGAGGAAACATCTGGCCAAATCTGGGTGGAGCTACCCAAGTGGCCAATTTGATTTTGTGGAGCTGTGAATCTGTTACTCAAACAAAACAAGCACTGCTGTTTGCATTCAGGTGTTTGCGGTGTGTGTGTGTGTGCGTGTGTGTGTGCGCGAGTGTATGTGTGTGTGTGTAGGGGGTGGGTACATGTTGCACTTTCCCTTTTTCTTCAAAAAATTCGATGCAGATCTCCAATTAGGGTTTACCCACCCCTTCTTTGTCCCCTAGTCTGTGTTTTATATACATTACATACACACACACTGCTCAGTTCAATTCTGTGGTCACAGCCAGTTGTGGTGATTGCTAGGTCATCAATATATAATTAGAGTGTAGCTGAAAGGCAGGGATTAGTGCACAACACCTGCTCATTGTGGATTAGAGAGCACACCAGGAGGGCGGGACATACAGTGAGGCTCAGTTGCTCACTACATACAATGTCACTGCCTCGGTGCAGCATTTGTATTTGTTTGTTTTATGCCCCTTAAAAAAACCCCAGTATTTTCATACAACATAATTTATGGTTAACTCCGTCTGAGGGTCTTTGTTTATCAGATTTAAAGCGGCCTGCAAGAGCCTGTACTCTCCTGTCTACTTGCCCCTAATTAGACGACTAGTTGTGTTAATGCTATTGTTTTTCTTTAGAAGCGCAGAACATATTTTAGTGTTTGATGTGCAAATAAAGATGGCAATTACTGAGTATTGTGGAGATAAATGGTCGGCGTAATTGCCTCCATTCATGTTGTGAATCACTTTGTGCTTATCCTCATTATGCAGCAAAACAGACCTATCACGTGTTCGGCTGTACGGTGTGATTCTTTGCATGTACATACTTCGGTCCCGTGGGGGTTGTAGATGTCGCTGTCTAATTTGATGTCTTTATGCATGATTGGAGAAAATAGCAACATGATAAGTCAACGGCCGGCACTGAATTCACCCCAACAGTTTAGTTTTACTCTCACCAGATTCTTTTTTTTTTTTTTTTTTAAAGCTGATCGAAAGAAATGCCTTTTTTATGAGCACTAGTCCTGGTGTGAGCACACAACCCTCACTGCATTATTCAGCTGGTTTTCCCCAGAATATGGTGGGATTGTCAACTTAGATTAATAGTGTCATCATAGAATATGTGTTTTTTTTTATTCACATCTCTCCAAGGGAATCCCAGTCTTCCTCCACTGCAGCATCTCCCCCTATGTACGTGAAGAGACTATAGAGCGGATTTTGGGAAGGGGAGGGGGGGTTCACACTGTACTGTGGCACAGACGAGTGAGGCGGTCGCTGCAATATGTAAAGAATGACTTGTTGCCTTCTGCATGAGCATCGACACCATAAAATTTGTTCCACAAATACACAAGACTGTGAAAATTGTGGATTGATTATGTAATAATTGAGATTCTATATTTTTTATATATTACAGCTCACTTGACATTCAGAGAGTTTTTCTCCCCCGGAGCTGCAGAGGCAACACTGTATTGATGGCATCATCAGTGGAGAGATCACTGAGCTGTTTCACTGAAACTGTGATGCCAAGTTTGTGGACACCATAATGATGCTTGGGACACTTTAAATGACCAGTAATTGACCAATAATTGTGAACACTGCAATGAAATGAAAACTTAAATGAAACTTAATCTGCTTGAGACTTTGGAGTCCCATACAGCTCATTGTCAACAGAGAGAAGGTCAAGGTGTTTGCACTGTGATGGCCCCTCGTTATGAGATATTGTCTTTTCTTAATTGTAACACAACTTGCAGGATTTTTTGTTTCTCCACTATATTGAAAGAAGATAACAGAGTTGCTCCATTGTAGGGAAACAAGCATTTTATATATACTCTTGTGTGTGCTCTTGAGGTTTTTTTTGTGGAAAAATACAAATACATCACTTTTTAAAGAACAGATAAAACCCCATCCAAAATCTGTTTGCACTGTTG